>WBMZ01000207.1:0-167707 GCA_013400975.1 Atrichornis clamosus
GCGGCAGCAGCAGCAGCCGCAGCCCCGCGCCGACGGCGGCAGCACCATGGACAGCTCAGGTACGGCCGGGGCGGGGGCTGTGGCCGCACCGGGGGGGCTCTGCCGGCGGCGGGGGGGGGCGACCGGGGACAATAGCGGCCCTTTGTCCAGGCGCGGTGGGATGGAGGGAGCCGGCGCCGCAGGCTCCTCGCTGCTGGCTGCTGCTGTCGCCCCCCTCAAATGGATGGGGTGCTGTGGGAGCTTTCCCCAGCTGAGTTGTTTCCCACAATCGGCCTTACTTCTTTCTTTTTTTTTGTTTTTCCTTCTCCCCCTCCTCTAAAAAGCACTCATCCAAGTGAGTTGGATTAATTCTGATGGAGGATGCTCTGCAGGCACCATTTTTTTTTTAATCAGGGAGTAAGGGACCAGATGGTCTTCATGGCTGGTAATGGGATAGAGAGCTCTTCACCTCGAAAGGTTCAAATTTGCCTGGATAACCAGGAATCGAGAGAGCCCATCTGATGGCTTGGAAGTGGTCCCTCGGATGGAACTGGCTCTGGTTCTGGTTCCTTACCTGTGCCCATCTCCATGGACATCCACAGCCTTTGCAGAGAACTTCCAAAGCTCAGACTTGTGCAGGGGAACGCCCTGGATCACTGTGAGGGACCACATTTGTGTCCACCCATTGGAGCAGGGTGATCTTGCAGCATGGAATCACAGAATCCCAAAATGGTTTGGGACGGGAGGGACCTTCAAGATAATTTTGTGACAACTTCCACTATCCCAGGTGGCTCCAAGCCCCGTCCAGCCTGGCCTTGGACACTTCCAGGGACCAAGGGGCAGCCACAGCTTCTCTGGGCACCCTGTGCCAGGGCCTCCCCACCCTCACAGGGAGCAACTCTTTCTGTAAATCTGACCTAAATTTCCCCCCTTTCCATTCAAACACATNGGCTCCAAGCCCAGCCTGGCCTTGGACACTTCCAGGGACCAAGGGGCAGCCACAGCTTCTCTGGGCACCCTGTGCCAGGGCCTCCCCACCCTCACAGGGAGCAACTCTTTCTGTAAATCTGACCTAAATTTCCCCCCTTTCCATTCAAACACATTACTCCTTGTCTTACCACTTTAATTTCCAATGAAAACGCCTGCACTGATCCATGAAGGAAAGGGATGGCCACTCCACAAGCACTTCAGATACATCACCTTTTCTTCCCCCTCTTCTCAAGTGGTACAAAATCCTAATGAGCCATGGCTGGGCTTGGGCAGGGAAAGCCTTACCTTGATTTTTTTCTCCCCATTTTCTCTGACATAAAAAGTCACAGAATCCCGGACTGGTTTGGGTTGGGAGGGACCTTAAAGCTCATCCAGTGCCACCCCCTGCCATGGACAGGGACACATTCCATTAGACCAGGTTGCTCCGAGCCCCATCCAAATTGTCCTTGAACACTTCCAGGATGGAGAGTTTTCCCCTTCCCCTTTGCCATTCGAATTTGCTTCCAAGACTTCTTTTAGGCTCGTGTTTGCTTTTTTTATAACTTTTTTTTTTTTCACTCCCAGACTTCAGAAACACCTTTGAATTTGCTGCTACAACATCTCTGCTGCAATTGCCTGTAATCATAGGCTGTGCCAGCAGCTCCTTACTCACAGTGGGCTGCTGTGTTAGAGCGATTTGGGTTCTTACATCTGCTGGGATGGTTAGATACTGCAGGCAGGTTAATATCTATCATTAGGGCCATTATCTGGATGAGTTTCCTAAAAGTGCGGGGAGCTGAGGCATTGCTGTGGTGGGAGGTGCTGCTGGTACCCAGGTTGGGGTGGGCACGTGCTGGGGCTCATGTCCAGCATCATTTCGGGGTGTGATTTGAGTGCAGCCCCCTGCAGTCATCCTGTTTGCTTCCCCCAGCCAGTCCTCCCCCCGCTGAGCAAAAAAAAAGTGCTCAGGGACGGCCAGACAACACCTTTATTTACAGGGTTTGTGCAATATTCAGCCTTGTCCACGCTCCAGCGGCTCTGATCCCATCCCAGGGCATTGATTGTATCCATGGCCTCTCCTCTACCGCTTTCCAGGGGGTTCTTCCCTTAAACACAAGGGCTGTCTCTGGGATTTGGGAGCTGATGGTTGGGGGATCTGCGGTAACCAGAGTTTGCTTCTCTCAGCTCCCTCTCACTGCCTGCATTTTGCAGGTGCTCTGAGCAACACACCTGACACTCAGGCAGCAGCAAACCCCAGGCCTCAGTGTGGCCCTCCAGCTGTGTCTATAGGATATATCTATTTTTTAATAACTTACTTGTTTAATAAGGCTTTTTGGTGGGCGTCCCTACATCTTCACATGAAATTTTTAAAAAAGCTGTGTGGGGTGTGATGCTCTGTTCCAAACCTGAACTTGTATCTGCCCTGCTCATCTGAGCACTTCACGCTGATAAATTCCTGATTTCTACCAGCTCACTGCAAAGCCATTTTTTCTTTGCCAACTATGAAATTACAAAAGCTTAAAGAACCAAATCCACCCCTCAGGTGGGTGTGCTTGTGATTTCCAGTGATTTGGTAATTGAAGTTGCTCCTGAATTGTGGGACATGATTTATCATTCACTCAGTCTGAGGATGGATAATCGGGGACAAGGATTAGGGAGCAGTGTAAGAAGAAGACAGGAAAACAAGAGGTTGGGATTTTGGTTTAATAGAAACAAGGTGAAAACCACCACCCACCTTCTGGGTATGGTTTTTTTTTTTTAATTGAGAAAATACCCATATTAGAAATATTTAAGACCCCTCCCAATGGTGCCAAAGTCGAAATTCCCAAGATGGGCAGTGGTTGAGCATATTTCAGTTGGGAAAAGAGACTTGAATTCCTCAGGAAGGAGAAGGATGAGATAAATCCCATCTCAGGGGAAGGGAGGTGCTGCTGGGTTTTGGTGGGCCAGGGCAATCCCTCCTCTGTGTAATCCAGTGTTAGACCCTGAAGGTGAAATCCTGGAGGAGCCCTGGCCCTATCCAAGCTCTCTATGTCCTTCCCAGATTCCCGCCTGCCCTTACGCTTGTTTTTCCTCTTTTTCCCTGATTTTAAATCATGGTTTCCGGTGGGGCAGAGCAGCTGGGCCCGCGTTACCAAACAGGCTGTGTGCAGCTGTGTGGGGCAGTCTGGGGGGACAGCCCAGTGCCACCAGGGACGGGCACGGGGGCACCGGGCTGGGCTCTGTCTGCCTGGCAGGGTGGTGGCTGAGCTGGAGCTGAACAGGGAATCATGGAATCATTTAGGTGGGAAAAGCCTGCTCAGACCACGGAGTCCAACCATGCCCCCAGCACTGCCCAGGCCACCCCTGTCCCCTGTCCCCAAGTGCCACATCCACAGCGCTTTAAATCCCTCCAGGCATGGGGACTCCAAACCTCCCTGGGCAGCCTCTGCCAAGCCCTGGCCCCCCTTTCCAGGAAGAAATTCCTCCCGATGTCCACCCTGAGCCTCCCCTGGCACAGCCTGAGGCCGTTCCCTCTCCTCCTGTCCCTGTTCCCTGGGAGCAGATCCCAAATCCCCCCTGGCTGCCCCCTCCTGTCAGGGACTTGTGCAGAGCCAGAGGGGCCCCCCTGAGCCTCCTTTGCTCCAGGCTGAGCCCCTTCCCAGCTCCCTCAGCCGCTCCTGCTGCTCCAGCCCCTTCCCAGCCCCGTTCCCTTCCCTGGACACGCTCCAGCCCCTCAGGGTCTTGGAGTGATGATCCCACAGCTGCCCCCACGACGGAGGTGCCCAGCGGTGCCAGCGCAGGGCACAGGCACTGCCCTGGTCCTGCGGCCACGTCTCTGGGTGCAGCTAAAGGCCGCCTCCAATGAAGCTGCAGAGTTGGACAATCGAACCTTTCTCTTCTCTCCCCACATGTTGAATTTCTCTAAGAGATGCCCTTTGCTCTGGGGAATATTTGTGTGTAGTTAACAGTGAGTAATTCCAGATGCTGGATGGGTGAGGATTTGTGCTGAAGGCAGAACATTCTGGGGCAATTCTGGGGCAAATTGCTGCTGGTTTCACGAACGGGGCTGTGCCTGCTGTCACTGCAGTGTCACCAACTCCCGTGAGCTGAGGAACTGGGCTCCTGTTTGGTTTTTCTATTAATTTCTTCAAACTAATGCAAAGTATTAGATCTTCAAGCATCCCCTCTTCATGCAGACCTTCAGTCTCACAAACAGCTTCTTGCAAGGAAAATAATCAGTGGCTACAGCTTTGCTGTGACTCCCCAGTGCTAACGATTGTTGGCTTAATATTTTTTGGACTGGAGTTGCTGAATGTCCAAAGAGAAAAGAAACAAAAGCCAGGAACCAAGAGCACAGGGTTGCTGCTGGAAGGCGGGATCTCCTCATGGCTGGGCAGGGAGCTGGCACAGAGGGGCTCCAAGGGGCTCTCTGACCCTGCCATGGAATCATGGAATGGTTTGGGTTGGAAGGGACCTTAAAGCTCATCCCATTCCACCCAGTGCCACGGGCAGGGACACCTCCCAGTATCCCAGGGTGCTCCAAGCGCCGTCCAGCCTGGCCTTGGACACTTCCAGGGATCCAGGGGCAGCCACAGCTTCTCTGGGCCCCCTGTGCCAGGGCCTCCCCACCCTCCCAGGGAACAATTCCTTCCCAATATCCCATCTACCCCTTTCTTTAGGCAGTGGGAAGCCATTCCCTGTGTCCTGTCCCTCCATCCCTTGTCCCCAGTCCCTCTCCAGCTCTCCTGGAGCCCCTTCAGGCCCTGGCAGGGGCTCTGAGCTCTCCCTGGATCCTTCCCTTCTCCAGGTGAGCACCCCCAGCTCTCCCAGCCTGGCTCCAGAGCAGAGGGGCTCCAGCCCTTGGAGCATCTCCAGGACCTCCTGTGTTCCATCCCTCTGTGCCAGCACGCTGGGAATGCAACACAGGTATGGAGGATCTGGCCAGGTGCCTGGGAAATCCTATGGAACATGCTGGATGCAGGAACAGGATCACAGCACACAACTCTAATGGGATCTCAGTGTCCCTGTTAATGGCCAGTTCCTCCAACAAATGCCTTGGACTTGGGATGGAGGTTTGAGGATGGAGGGAAGGGAGGTTCAAAGGGAGACCTGAGCTGAAGCTCGTAGGACACAAAACACGGTGAGTTCAAAAAGCAGATCCCAAGAAGAGCATCTGTGCAGTGCTGCTTTTGTCTCTTTCTTTTTAAGTTGCTGCAAGTGCTCACAAGATGAGAACCAGGCAGAGAAGAAGCGATTTATTTAAGTTTTTGCTGTGGCATTCAATACTGCTTTCTTAGCAGCTGGCTGAGCATTGAAAGAAGAGGTCCTAGGAAATAAGATATAAAAGTTACAGCAAGGATAGATGTTATGAAAGGAAAAAAAAAACCCCTTTCTGTGCTATTCTGTGGTGTTTGTAATCCAGATAATATAGAAAAGAGCTTTTAAACAGTTGGGGGATAGACTTGCTGGTGCTCTGCGCTTCCTCAGGCGGAGCAGCCACGGAGGAAAAGCGCTCCAAAGAGATTGCAAGTGGCGAAGTTGAGATTTCTTGAGCTGTTTTACACTTGCAAACATAATGTCTTGTGCTCTGGTGATTCCTTTTCACTGAGTCAGAAGAGAGACATCTCCATGTCACTGGCACGGGGACAAAGAGCTCGGCTGACAATGTTGGCTTGTGTTCTCTCCTCGCTGCGTTTTCAAACGGGGAGCTTGGGTTTAATGACTCTTTTGTTTGGTCGGTGTGTTTTGGACACTTGGATGATTTGGTGTTGGCAGGAGTCTTGTCTTTTTTTAGTTGTTTTGACAGGGAGGAGAAGCAGAGAGAATGTCAATCCACTTCAAAGACAGATTTCATGCTTTGTGCTGGTGGCTCGGTATCAGGCCTCGCCTGCGTTTTGCTCACTGTAGGATGACTTTCATGAGGGGAAATGTTTAACAGATTAAACAAATCTGGCAGGTACTGGGTGGTAATCCCCTCCTTCCCCTCTCAATATTATTACTCTTCGAAAAAAAAGGAGCAAAGCCCCTTTTTTGTGGGAATCCTCCACATCGCTTGGGTGATGGTGCAAGCAGCATTCCTTAGTGACCATTTCTCAAGCAAGAGCAGAAATACCTTAATTCTCCAACTTTCCATGAAGCTTGCATTTAAGAAGCCTCAAATGAGTCTTTGGATAAAAAGCCTTGGGCTCATGCAATGTTAGTTCTAGGATTTTATCAGAGCAAAGCACAGGAAGAGGTTCTGGAGCTTCTTTACCCTCCAGTTTGCTGCCAGAGGCTCCGAGTGCTTCCCATGGGAGGTCGGGGACCCTCTGTTGCCCAACAGCAGCAGAAATGCACAGAATCGTGGAATTGCTCAGGTTGGAAAAGCCTAAACCTCCCCTGTTTTGAGGCAGTTTCCATCTTTTCCAGGCAAAAGGCCTGGATGGAGCAGTACCAGTTGATTGCTGGAAAGCTGCAGTAAAAAAACCCCCAAACAACAACCTAACAAGCAACAACTGCTTCTCAGTTGAATAAATTATTGAAGATGTCTTGATGCTGGGGATGTCTCTGTGCTGATTGCCTGCTTTGGAGAGAAATATTGTGGCTTTATCCTTTGGACAAGGGATGGAGGGACAGGACAATGGGATTGGCTTCCCACTGCCAGAGGGCTGGGATAGATGGGATATTGGGAAGGAATTGTTCCCTGGGAGGGTGGGGAGGCCCTGGCACAGGGTGCCCAGAGAAGCTGTGGCTGCCCCTGGATCCGTGGAAGGGTCCAAGGCCAGGCTGGAGCAGCCTGGGATGGTGGGAGGTGTCCCTGCCCCTGGCACGGGGTGGGATGGGATGGACTTTAAGGTCTCAACATCACTGAGACTCCAAACACCGTCACAGCCTGATCTTAAACTTCTCTTTGGCCATGCTGACATCAATCCCACGGGTTTTTTTCCCAGGAAAAAAATGGTTCTGCTTGCATTCCTCCTAAAATTGTCAGGATGAGTGAAAGCTGGGCCTGGGGGTCTCAGCAAGGGCATTATCAGCTGCTCAGAGCCTCTTCTGCTGCTGTGGTCCTGCAGTTCTGCTTTGCACATGTTTTGCTGTTTATTTTTATGGAATAAGACTCGAAGGTGTCTGTGCTCAGCTTTGTAGGGAATCTAACTCTACCAGGAATCTGGGACAGTGGTGGAGGAGGGGATGGATGAGACTGGTAGCAACAAAACGAGGAAAAAAACCCCGTCTTCAGGGTCTGTGTGAGCCTGAGGAACTTCCCAAGTAATTTCTGCAGGTTCTTTCCCTGTGAATGCCCCTTTATCACTGTTTGAGTTGCCTCTGCTGGTGGTGGTTCTCCTCATTCCCTCTGCAAACCACCACCCTGTGACTTTTAAAATGTTGATGAATTCTGACACTTGGGCTACGTCTGATCTAGGACAGGATGCAAGTGCCTGTAACAGCATAGATGGTTTAGTCTGGGCTTAAATGTGGTAAAGCTCAGCTCTCCAGATGAAAAATATGTGCTGGAAGGAAGGTTTGGGAGGTTTGGGCTTCAGGGTGCTGAGATTGTGCTCTTAAAACGAAATTAGAATCAGAATCACGGGTGGTTTGGGTTGGGAGGGGCTTTAAAGCCCATCCCATTCCAGCCCCTGCCATAGGGCAGGGAACCTGCCCCTATCCCAGGTTGCTCCAAGCCCAGCTGGCAAAGGAAGCCCTCGGATCTCTCCGCTACGGATTTTCACCGGATGCAAAGGAGCCACTGCCCAGAGATTTGCATGGAGCAGCTCCTGCCACCCTTCCCAGGGACGCAGGAGGTCAAACTCCTCCTTGCAATCCTCTGAAGGGCGGAATGTGGGGAACAGCAGGAGCTGGGAATGCTGGGGGTGCTCGGGGATGTGAATTCTCAGCTCTGCCCGGGTAGTTCTGCACACAGCGCCCCTCCATACACGATGCACCTGGCACAAGGATGCTCCAACAACGTTATTGCAGGAATTCCTGCACCAGGGCTGCTCCTCCTCCCCTCCAGACACTGCAATGCCGAGGGAAAGCCCATAAATACGATCACGGAGTTGTAGCAGCCTGGCTTTTATCCCTGAGCACTGGTGGGAAAGCACGTCCCACATGAGCCAGGCCTTGCTGGGAGAGCTGAGTGTGGGAGGAACGTGAGCTGCGCCGCTCCTCCGCTGGCTGACAGGGCTGCTGGGGAGGGGGGGCAGAGGCACAAACAGGAGCTTTTTTTTTTTTGCTGAGTGTTCCTTCAAAACAATCCAGGCTTTGTCGTCGAAGCCACAACAACAGCGGCTCCGCTTCGTCCAGTGCAGGGAACTTTAAAAGGGCCCCTTCTGCCAAGGCACAGAAACCTCCACCTCTATCTCGAGGGATAAAACAAGCAAAAAAACCCTTCCTTCCCCCCAGAATACTTTGTGGGGAGGGAGAAGGCTGAGGTGAGCAGATAAAAACATCTAGAAATGTGGAATTTGGGACACAGAGTGAAAAACAAGGGGTTTTTTCTCATTGTGGTACTGAATTCTGAGGGGTATTTAACACTCCCAAACTTGTTTTTTGGGAGGGTGGGAGATGAAGGCTTTAATGCTTTTCTACATGGAATAGGGAGTTGGAACAAAACGGTTTTTGAGGTTCCTCCCAACCCAAACCATTGCATGCTGAAGAACAGGGAATATTTAGCTCTTTCCTCACTCCCTCCCCAACAGAAGCACAGGCAGCATCTCCCTGAGCGAAAAACCAAAATCCTTTGCCATTGAAGATACTGTTCCACATAATCTGGGCAGACTGAGGGAAACCTGCTTCCTTTCCTCTGCTTTCATGTCTGCTTTTCGTCTGCCCTTTCCAGGCAAAAAGGGTCTGTCTCCCCTTGCTAAGTAACCTGTGAAAGGCAGCACTTCTCTGCTGATCTTCCATTTCCAGACATCTTCCTTTCACCTCCCTGCTCTCCCGCTCAGGATTGCTTCACCAGCAGAAATATTCCGAGTGGCGGGGCCTTAAATGCCTTTTAAATGTCGGCTCATTTCCCCCTGGCTTCTCTGGGGAGCTGGAATGCAGGCCCTGTGGCTGGGAGGGTTTGTGGTTTGCCCGGGGTGGGGGGGGGGTGATGCTCAGGGACCTCCCCAGGCAGGCGAGGGCTCCAAGGTGCAGATTTTGCAGGGAAAGCTTCCAAACCTGGAATTTCTGGCTGGTTCCAACAAGGGAGCACCTCCCTCAGCTGGTGGCAGGGTGTGAGCCTCTGCTGCTGGCCACTCTGGGAGGCCTCTGCCTGCAGGTCCTGGTGCTGGAATACCGAGGTCACACCTGTCCCATTCACCCATTTCTGGCCCCCAAAATTCAGTATTTAAAGCAGGATTGGGTTAAATGCCTTCGCTTTTGAGAATAAGCACAAACACTGCTGGTGGCACGGCAGGGAACAGGAGGAGGGGGTGTTGCCCTCCTGGATGTGTGGATTCTTTCCCTCTCCCTGTGCAGGAGAGGAGTTTTCTGGCCTGGCTAATGCAGACATTGATATTTGCCATCCTCAGCCACTCCTGTACAGCAGCATATCCCTCTGAGCTCCCCTGGTGATCCGTGTTCTTTTCCAAAGCTCTCTCTGCCTTGGAAGTTCTCCTCCTGCACTGCGCACCCTTCTCCCTATCCTCTGTAAAACGAGCACTTAAGTGCTTTAATTAAGATTTCTACACTCTCCAGCTCCCATCCTTTCCAACGCAAGGCTGGTGCTGCCAGCAGGGGCTCCTTCAGCAGAATTCCCACTGCTGGGAATGGACCACGACAGGAATGCTCCTCCATGAATCCTCCATATTTGAGTTTTGTAAGGAGCTGCTGCAGGTTGTTGCTGTATTTGGTGAGCTCTGGGGGTTTGCTCTGAACACAGAATAGTTCCTGCATTCACAATAATCCAGCCTGGCCCTGGGCACTTCCAGGGATCCAGGGCCAGCCACAGCTTCTCTGCGCACCCTGTGCCAGGGCCTCCCCACCCTCCCAGGGCACAATTCCTTCCCAATATCCCATCTATCCCTGCCCTCTGGCAGTGGGAAGCCATTCCCTGTGTCCTGGCACTTCATCCTTTGTCCCAAATCCTTGTCCAGCTCTCTTGGAGCCCTTTTAGGTGCTGGAAGGGGCTCTGAGGTCTCTCCAGGAGATCCTTCTGGGGCTTGTGTGGGGTTTGTGAGTGTTGATTTTGGCTTTGGTCACAGCACCAACAAATGTGCACATGGATGCAGTTCCTGGTGGGATGAAGGAGAGGGAGGGGGCGTTTTGTGCCTGGGGCCCTTCATTTCAATGCCAAATGCACCCTTTGCCTCTGTGCTAAGGGAGAGAACTGCTCCTCTCTTCTGGGTTCACCACCTGAACCTCTTCCCGCTGGGATGGAGAGGCAGCAGCCAGTGGCTCATCCCTTCCGAGTGTCCTGGGTCCTTCCTGTGCCACAGAGCAATCCCAGCCCGGAGGGACAGCTCAGGTGCTCTTTTCCCAGGACTTTGGCGCTCAGGAAGAGCCAACACTGAAGGGAGTTCTCTGAGCAGGGGTCAGGGCGATGCCTGGGAGGTGGCTGATGTTCCTGGGAGCTGGCTGAAGTTCCCAGAAGATGTTGGGATGTGGGACTCAATCCTCCCTGTTCTGCTGCACCTCTTCCTCGTGAGCCATCCTTTCTGTTTCTCTGCTTCAGCGGACACAGGAAACTTGGGATTGATTGCTGCTGCTTCCCTCAGAAACACAGTGAAAGTCTCATTCCCTCTGTTTCTCCTCCTTTTCCATTGTTTTAAACCTTCAGATTGATTTCTAAAGATTTTAGGTTGTCCATACTCTCAGAGCCTTTCTTTCCAGCTGTAAGGATTTGCCCAGTGCTGTGGGACCTCTGATCCTTTGTCCCCTTTTCCCTGTTCCAAGCTACCACTTTTCTGCCTTCCTCTTTTGTAAAAGCTGACCTGCACAACCGCAAGTCCCTTTTGAAAATCACCTCCTCCTTCCACCCCTGGCTCTTCCAGCACAGAATAACACGAAACCAAACTTTCTGAGGGGGGAAATCAAACACTGATTCCATGCTTGGAAGCCAAGAAGCTTCTTTGCTTTTTTGCCTTTTTTGGTGTTTTTTATTTTTTATTTTAAATCACACCGGCAGGAAATTTGGCAAAAGAAATATTCCTGTGCCTTGAGAAGGCACCTTCTGTCCTGAAGCTGGCAGAGTGCAGAGGAGAGGTGGCCTCTAATTTTACCAGTCTAGGACATGGATCAGGTGCCTGTGGATCATGACCACATCAGAGGAACTTCACTTTCCCAGTGGAATCTCCAGTTTAAAGATTTATTGGGAGCTCGGTGAGGCTACCTGAGAGTCGGGGGTGGGGGGAGTGTGCATTTGCAGTGCAATGATCATTATTTGATCACAGAACAGTTCGGGTTGGACAACCCTCGGTCAAGTGGCAGCTCTGAGGGCTGCCCTGTGGGATGTCCCAGGGAGTAGTGAGTGACTTTTTCCTGCCCCTGAGGAGGGGCTTGGTGGTTGTGGTAAATCAGCTGCTTTGGGCTGGCTTGGGGGTCAGGGAGCTTAGAACCACGGAATGGCTTTGGTGGGAAGGGATCTTAAGTATCACAGAATCCCAGAATTAATTAGGTTGGGAAAGCCCTCCCAGCCCATGGAGTCCCAGCTGTGCCCCATCCCCGCCTTGTCCCCAGCCCAGAGCTCTGAGTGCCACATCCAGGAATTGCCTGGACACCTGCAGGGATGGCGACTCCAAACCTCCCTGGGCAGCCCCTGCCAATGCCTGGCCACCCTTTCCAGGAAGAAATTTTCCCAAATATCCATCTAAACCTCCCCTGGCACAGCCTGAGGCCGTTACCTCTCCTCCTGTCCCTGTTCCCTGAGAGCAGATCCCAAATCCCCCCTGGCTGCCCCCTCCTGTCAGGGACTTGTGCAGAGCCAGAAGGGCCCCCCTGAGCCTCCTTTGCTCCAGGCTGAGCCCCTTTCCCAGCTCCCTCAGCTGCTCCTGCTGCTCCAGCCCCTTCCCAGCTCCCTCAGCTGCTCCTGCTGCTCCAGCCCCTTCCCCAGCTCCGTTCCCTTCCCTGTCCTTCCTGGACTGAGGGGCCCAGAACTGGACACAGAACCAGGTACATGGGAAGAATCCCTGCCCTGCTCCTGCTGGCCACACTTTTCCTGATCCAGGCCAGGTGCCATTGGCCTTGTGGCCACCTGGGCACACGTGGCTCACCTTCAGATCATCCAGTTCCACCCCCCCAGCTCAGACCTCGGCTGGTGTTGTCCCCACCGTCCTCACACTGAACGTTCAACCTGCACACAACACTGAGAGTTTCAGAGCCCAGCAGGGATGTGCCAGCCCTCATCCCTGGAAAATCGCGGCTTTGATAAGGAAAACCACCCTTCCCCCATGCTCGACACGCGCGGGAACGCGTTTGGTGTGGCCAGAGCAGAGGGATTGTTGGGGATTTGTTCCAAACAAGTGATGGTGGCTTTGGTTTTGTTGTCCTTGAAGGTGCCTCGTCCCCAGACATGGAGTCCAGCTATGGGGGAGGATTGCTGGATATGGTGAAAGGAGGAGCAGGGAGGCTCTTCAGCAACCTGAAGGATAACCTGAAGGATACCCTGAAGGATACATCCTCAAAGGTCATGCAGTCTGTTGCCAGGTACAGTGCGCCTGAAGGGGTCCGACCAGGAGCTGCAAAGTGCTGCTCCCACTCAACGAGCACAGCACAACTCCCAGAGGTTGAGGAAGGAGGGGAAAACCACAAATGACTCCTTTGATTCTGCCTCACAGCTGGGATTTGGCCTCGAGGAAGTGGGAAAAGCAAAGTAACACGACCTAAGGTTCAGAGTGAGCGCTGACATCCTGAAATCTGGAAAAGTTCTCCCCGTGCCAGTGAAAGTGGAGTGCTTGGTCTCCAGCTCCTGGAGGATTCCCTGTGGGGTCCTTCTCCTTAAGCACCACTGGAATATTTTGTCCCTGAAAACTGGCTCGTGTTGATGCCTCTCCTCGCTGTGCAAGGGGGCTCTGCTTCCTGGTGTTCCCATCCCGAAATCCACCTTTTGAATGGAACAAAGAGCTGAGCTGGCTTTGCTTTGGTGACTCTCCTGGCACTGGCCCTGTGCTCCCGCCTCCGAGGGATGGGGGGATACAAGAAATTAAGGAAATTTAATGCGTGCGAGTCCTCAGAGGGTTTGAGGGGGTCTCAGAGTGGTGAACTGGCTGGAGATTTCTCCTGGAAACTGGCACTGAAAATTAATGACAAAAGGGAAAAGGGACCTTTCCTGCAGGTTTTGCATCCAGTTAATTGCATGTGGAGAGAGGGAGGTTGGGGCAGTGTCTGCAGGAAGCTGTTTGCTCCCTCGTCTTAAAAATTCATTTTAAGATGGTTTTTCCTTGTGTGATCAGTAGATTTTTGTGGGAGAACGCTCTTCCCGATTCCTCTGATGTGCTGCTTCTGTGCACCCGTGCCTAAATCTGTCTCCTGCTTTGTCCCCTTTCAGTTACACCAAGGGGGAGCTGGATATTTCCTACATTACCTCAAGGATCATAGGTAAGCACTGCTCCGCGGATAAACACACCCCGTAGCATCCCAGGCTCCGTAATTCCATAAAAACCCCGTGGTGCACGCTCAGCCCGGCTTCCCCTTGCTTTCCCAGTGATGTCCTTTCCAGCTGAAGGCGTGGAGCTGGGATTCAGGAACCACATTGAGGATGTGAGGACGTTCCTGGACTCCAGGCACCCCGACCACTACACCGTGTTCAACCTGTCCCCCAAATATTATCGCAGTGCCAAGTTCCACAACAGGGTGAGTGCCCTCCGGGGGTTTGACGGGAGCCAGGGGCGGAAATTCCTTAAGGAAAAGGGGCACCAGGTCCTGCTGGTATCCAGATTGCGGCAGCAATTAAGCTGATTAAGGAGTTATAGGTGTTTTTAAGCTGCTGGGGTGGGGTTTGGGGTTTTAGCCGGCGCCTGGGACCGCAGGGATTAAAGAGCTGGAAAGTTTAGGAATAATTCTCCTGTGAGGAGCCCAGGAGAGTAAAAGGCATTGCACTGAGTGGAGCCTGGGCTGCAGGGAAATAAAGAATAAAACAGAGTGTTGGAGCTGCTGCAGAGAAAGAAAGGATAAAATGAAAGGCCTTTGGAAGGAATTACCAATAGGAGGAGGGCGATTCTTTTCTTGCAGTGGTGCTTTAATCAAGCAGGAGCCCCCAGCAGGAACAGCACGGGATGGAAACTGGATCTGAGGGGCATTTTGGCTCTTGTGACTTTAAAAACCCACCTCCACTCTCTGCCCCAGTTTCCCTCTCTGAAACCAGAGCAGCATAAGGGAGCACTGCTGGTTCATTAATGGCTTTTAGAGGAAATCTCTATGAAATGCTGCAAGATTAGATTTAATCTTTCTGAAAACTTCCTGTTCTTTCCCTCTCCCACAAGGGAGTGATGTGGTTTTGGTTTGTTTCTTTTTAAATTTCTAACTTTTTTGTTGCCTTCGACCCAAAAGGCAACAGCAGTTGCCAGGCTTGGCCCTCAGTCAGGGTAAATGGATCTAATCTCTAAACCTAATTGCATTTTAATTTGAGGTATAGCTGAATGTATCTTCAGCAATTGCTCTGATCACCAGAAATCACTCACTGACACTCGAAGCAAATTTCTCAGTGGCCATGAGTGACCAGCCATGGCTTCAAATGCCAGGAAAAGAACAGGGCAGAGTAATTAAGAGATATCAAAGGCTCTGAGGCTTCAGTCTTCATTGGTTCTGGTGCATCATTGTTGCTGTAGGTGGGTGGAGAAAGATTTCTCTACTTCTGAAAGCCCAGCATTAAAGATCTGTATGAGCTGGCCGTAACTCCTGAATCCCTGGAATTACCTCCCACCCTACCCAGCCCCTGAACAAGGTGACTTTTAATGTCACTCTCAAAGCACAACTCGGTGCTGTGTAACCATTGCCTCCACTCAGACAAGAAGAAAATCTTCAAATAAAATGTTGTGCTTTCAGGTTTTGTGCTAGCAAGTCCTGATTCCAGGTATTTTTCATGAGAACGAAGCGTGCACAGCGCAATGCATGAAATAATTGCAAGGTTGAGCTTCATACGTCTTGGAAAAAATACTAAAGGGCTCTACCAGGGAGGTGAACTCACATGGAGAGTATTTTCTGCTGGGGATGAGGGGCTGCTTTGAGATCCACGCTTGTTCTTTGGTGTGAAAAGCTTTTGGATCCCTACTTTTTAAAAAAACTTTTTGCTCCTCAGATCAAAGTAGGTCACTCTGCTGCCTGGTGGCCCGGGAGGGAGATGAATTCACGTCCTGCTGGGCCATTTTCCTGCCTGGATGTGGCTGAGTGGGTCACAAAGCTCGGTCTGGCGGGAGGGGAGGGGACTGTGAGGGTGGGAGGCACTGGGAAAGGTTTTCCAGAGGGGCTGTGGCTGCCCCATCCCTGGAAGTGTCCATGGATGGGATAGTGGGAGCTGTCCCTGCCCATGGCAGGGGGTGGGATGAGCTTTAAGGTCCCTCCCAACCCAACCCGGGCTGTGACCCTGGACACTGAGACCTGGCTGCGCTCTGTGGTCCTCTCTGCGTCCCCCCGGGAGAGGGAGAGGGAGAGGGAGCGGGAGAGGGAGAGGGAGAGGGAGCGGGAGAGGGAGAGGGAGAGCTCCCCCCTGCCCCCGAGGAAGCGTGAGCAGTTTCCAAACACAGAACTCAAATACAACATTAAACAAACCCAAACTTCAAAGTCCCTGATGGGTCACATTCCTGGCAGTTGCTGCCCTGCTGCTAAAATAAAACAAGTGCTGGCTGCTCATTCCCAGAGCTCGAGAATTCCAGTTGCTTTTCCGTCAGGTTGTCCGTGCCGGGTGCTGGTGAGGTTGTGTTTGATATGAACACCAAGAACATGTTTAATTTCCTAATTGGGAACCATCAGGCAGATGTGTAATTAGAGGCAATGTAAATATATAATTATGGACGGTTGGGAAATGTGTATTATTTACTAGAGAAGTGATAATGGCTTTTCCAGCTGCTTGACAGTAAGGTCTGTTCAGAAGATCTTCCATGAAAGGGTCACGGCTTGTATTAATTCTGCCAGGGAAAATCAAGGGTGGAAAACAGCAGGAATGAAACAAAGCTCTGGAAACAGGAGAAGGTGGGGATGGTAAATAGGGAATGGCCATCCCCTGCCTTCCAGACTACCACACAAACCCACGTTTGCTCACCCAGGGGCACAGCTGAACGTCAGGGTATTGCGGAGACCAAAACCTTCAGAGGTGTAAGAAGCAATCCGACAAATATCTGATCTGGTCGGAGATTAGGAAGAGTCTCCCAGGTGAAAAGCACAGGATGGATGCCTGGGTTAGGCAGTGCTGCTGGTTTGCCCTGGCCCTGCATCCCGTGGGAGCCTTTGGAATTGTTGTTTGACACAACTTGGTGACTCTCTGGATGGAGTCTGGATCCCTGCTTCTGCTCCAAGATGTTGTGCAGATGTCGGACAGAACTCTGAGTGCAAGTCTGATAAAACCTGGAGCATTTCCTTTGTCTGAGGGAGGAACAGTTATGGGAATCATGTGGCTATTTAAGAACATCTGGGCAAATCATCTCCTTCCTTCCCCCTTCCCATTAAGCAGGATCCAAATGTCAGCTGATAGAGAGAGAACCGATGCTTCACCTGAGGACAAGCCTCATGACATTCCTCTTTTAAATTTCTGCTAGCCAGAATTGCCTTTTTTTAAAAAAAAAAAAAAAAAAAAGGAAAGAAAAAGATATTTCAATTAAAACCAGATGAAAGGGAGGTGTCTGTCAAGGGCTATTTGATGTGCTGTTCTGGAGAGAAGTGTTATGGCTCAGAACCAGGACACGGGTGAATAGTAACCACACAGACTTCAGGATTTGTGGGTTTTCAGCTCCAAGGAGCCATTCATTTTTCTGGCTCATATATTAACTACACTTAGATAGGATTTCTTTTTTTTTTTTTTTTCTTTTGGTAACAGAAGTTTCCCTTTCATCAGTTTAATATCTGTCACGTAGGGCTTGGAAATCCCGTGACACAAAACGGTTGAGAACAACAGACGCCTCAAGCACCCTCTGCAAACCAGAGCAGCTTTTGGTACAAAGGCTTCAGAAATCAATGTGCTGCTGAGAGACTGGGGCGTTTTAAAAGGGCCACTCCGGATAATCTGGGGTGGGATGTAAATTTTTAAAAACGTGCAGTGGGGGACAACCCATCAGCAAGATGTTACCGAAGGGAGAAAGTTGGGGTTTTTTTTCGGTCTGCCTCCTCCTCCTCACCCCTGAAAGCGGAGTTCCGCACCAGGAGAGGTGGAGCAGGCTCCCAGCAGAGAACTTTGGGTTGGGAAGGACCGGGAGGTCTCTGGGCAGGGGGGGTTTGTGTGTGAGGCCTTGCTGACTGCTCCTGCAACGGGTGCTCTGGTGCCGGCCCCGCAGGTGTCGGAGTGCAGCTGGCCCGTGCGGCAGGCGCCCAGCCTGCACAACCTCTACGCTGTCTGCAAGAACATGCACAACTGGCTGCAGCAGAACCCCAAAAACGTCTGCGTCATCCACTGCATGGTGAGTACCCCCCACAGGAACCCCCTCTGCAGCCTGAGCCGCCACAGGGCACGCTGCCTGTCTGCAGGCTTGTGCGTAAGGAGGGGGGCAGTTCCCAAAGGAGGAGAGGTGGAATGGAAGGGATGGCACCGTCCAGAGCTCAGCCGGAAGGGCTGACACGGAATGAGAAGCAGGAATGCAAAGCCAGAGGGGTCACGGCCGTTCTGGCAGTGGCCTAGGAGAGGTGAGGAGTAGCACAAAGGTTTGAACTTCGCCCAAGGACTGACTGTAGGAGTGGTCAGCCTGCTCTGACGTGTTGTCCAGAGAAGTTGTCCCATCCCTGGAAGTGTCCAAGGCCAGGCTGGACGGGGCTTGGAGCAACCTGGGGTAGTGGGAGGTGTCCCTGCCCGTGGCAGGGGGTGGCACTGGGTGGGCTTTAAGTTCCTCCCAACCCAAGCCACGCTGTGGTTCTGTATTTGCATTTTACTGTAGGCAGCCACAGGAGAAAACGCAGCCTCCAGACTGAAGGGTGATGGAAACTGGGCAGGAAACACACATCTGGGAATTCTGTGGAACTGTGAAACTGGGACTGTTGCAGTCTCTTGCCATCAGGAGTTGTCAGGCCTGGCTGAAGGAGCCCAGCTGCCTCTGCTCCTCTTTGTGCAGCACGGCTGACCTGGGAAATCTCCCACAGGGATTATTCAGCACTGGGCAATGCTGGGCTGTGTGAGAGTGGTGTGATCCTGGATCGCTCCTCATTTACTCCATCCAACCTTTCATACTGACAGCAATGCCCAAAAGGAGAGTCCTGCTCTGCTCCTGGAGCCTCAATTAAATCTGGGATGCTGTCAGCCCTGATCAGCACAAACTGGAGGGAGGGGAGGAAATGACTGATCCCAAATTGCAGAGACCTCACATCAGAGCCTGGCATTTCTGCCTTGCACAGCACAGCCAGAGGCTGTGGGATGTAAATTCCCTTCAAACAGAGAGGAAGATGCACTTGATGCCTCCAGTCCTGGAAATTTAAGTCAAGAATCCAATCCCTTTACTGTCCTTTGAGCAATGAATATCAGGATAATGTTATAAAGGAGAGGGAGTCCTTTCCAACACTTTCTAACAAGGCTGCAGAAACCCACTTAGCTTATATGAACCTGAGAGATCTTGTCAGAAGCAATTGGCAGGGGCTAAACTTTAAAAAAACAAAGAGCCTGTTCATGTCAAGCAGGTTCTTGGGGCCTGGGTCAGCTCCAGCGTGGAAAATCCTACAGAAAATGGCTGGAATGCCTGAAAGGCGCCTGAAACAAACAATTGCAAAGAGCCAGAGTGCTGAGGCCCTGGCACAGGTTGCCCAGCGGAGTTGTGGATTCCCCATCCCTGCAAGTGTTGGAGCAGCCTGGGATAGTGGGAGGTGTCCCTGCCCATGGCAGGGGCTGGAACTGGATGGGCTTTAAGGTCCCGTCCCACCCAAACCATTCCATGATTCCATGGCTCTGTATAACTTTTGTGTGTCACACTCTGGGGGTGGCTCCCTGCCTGGTGGGGCAGCAGCTTTCCCGCCTCTTCCTTGGGAATGAGTTCTGAGTTGTGGGGTTTTTCATCCCTCTGACACGGGGCAGATGAGCTGGGTGCCGCAGTACTCTGGCAGTACTGAGCAGGCTCTTGTACCCATCACTGTGCCGTGAGTTTCCACACCTGGATTTTGCTGGAAGCTGGGAGAAGAGCTCTTTCTTTTTTTGGTTGGTCCACGTGACTCACCACCTTGCCTGTTCCCAGGGGCAGCAGGGACCCAGGGCACTGGGGATACATTGGTTCTCTCCTAGATTCTCTCTTTCTATATTTTTTTCATCTATCAGTGTGACTCAGCAAACTTTCCCCCATAATCACCTCAAAAAAACCCCAGCAAGCCACCAGGAGCAATCTGTAAGTGGAGGGCTCTGGAGGTGTTTGGGTGAGGGAGCCTTGGGCTGGATTTTTTTGTCTGTGAACTCTTCCAGGTTAAATCTCTATTAGACAGCTGTAGGATGGGAGCTCTCTGACCCCTGTGGGCACTTCCAGGCCTGTGTTTGAAATAATGATAATATTGCAGCTTGGGAGCAGCCACGAAACACCAACATTTGCAGCCAAAATGTCCTTGTGGGCTTTACAACAAGTGTAAAGCACCCTCAGCTTCGGCTGCTCACTGGGTTTTAGCTTAGCTTTGATCCAGGCCAGTGCCACTCACTGGAGTCCTGGGTGTTGTACAAATGACTCAGCACTGAAAATTCCTCATCACCTTGTGGTCTCAATCCTAGTCTTTCTGGAGAAGTTATTTTTTGTGATTTCAGGAAGAGCGCAGAGCTGAAGTTTAAAGGACGCCTCCGGCACTGACCCCGTTTTCTCCCCCTGCCCCTTTCCTCCACAGGACGGCCGTGCAGCCTCAGCAGTCCTGGTCAGTGCAATGTTCTGTTTCTGTCACCTCTTCTCCAGCCCTGGCCCTGCTGTGCAGCTGCTGAACACCAAGAGACCTGGGATTGTGCTGTGGCCATCTCACAGGAGGTACAGTGTCCTGCCAAACGCCGTGTTCCTCATGCTGAACGCTGCCCAAGCACCTGTCGTGGGTGTGTTTGGCCCCCTAGGCTGGGGCAGGTGTTCAGATCCCTCCGTGTTCCTCAGAAAGAAGTGGAGAAGTGGTGGTCAGGTGCTGGAACAGGTTGGCCAGAGTGGCTGTGGGATTTCTTTCCTTGGAGATGCTCATCTGGGTACCACCCCCAGCACAAAATCCAGTTCTGAGGTGGAGCTGTGAAGCTGGTCCTGCTCCCAGCAGAGAGCAGGGGATCTTCAGATTTTCCAAGCTGAATGATCCATTTATTTTAGAGTCCCTGCTCCTTGCAGGGGTTGGACTAACTGATGGTGAAAGGTCCCTTCCGACCCGCCCATCCCAGAATGAACCTGTGGCTAACAGGGCCCGGGTGAATCTCTCTGCTGTGTCAGCTGCATCCTGACACAAACAGAGGTGCAAGTGCAGATTTTGTGCTGCGGGGATGCTGCAGAACATGGAAACTCCAGCCCTGGGCGCTGTCCCTGGATTTCCAGGCAGACTTTGAGTACGGAATGAAAGGAATGGAGGTTTCAGCACTGGTTTCTCTGCCTGCAGGTACATAGGATACATCTGTGACCTAATAGCAGACAAACCTGTCATCCCCCACTGCAAGCCCCTCACCATCAAGTCCGTCACCCTCAGCCCTGTCCCCTGCTTCAACAAGCAGCGCAACGGCTGCCGGCCCTTCTGCGACATCCTCAGCGGAGAGACCCGGATCCTCACCACCTCCCAGGAGTACGAGAGGATGAAGTGAGTTCCCGTGCTCCCCCTGCCACCCTTAGGGGCCGGAGGCAGCCAGGATTTCATCTTGCTGTGTGATATCTGTGCTGCAGGCGCTGCCAGGCTGCCTGGGAAAGGAAGATATTCCTTGAGAGTTAGGGCCTGGCGTTGAAATAAATGGCCAGAGCGAGTCTGAGGTTGTTGTGCCGTGGGATACCTCCGTGGAGATCGGAATCTGAGGTTGTCAGGAGCTGGGATACCTCCACAGAGGTCGCTCGGTTCTCTGTTGGTGCTCCCTGTGGAATATTTCTGCTGGAACCGGCCAAGTGTTGACTGCACCTTCCCCTTGCGTGGCCTGAACGAGGCGGGAGATTTTATGTGGATATGTGGAAATGGCACTGTGGAAGGGAGCTTAACCATGGATTTCCCTCCTCTTCCCCTCAAAGGGAATACCGTGTGCAAGAAGGGAAAGTCCTGATCCCACTGGGAGCCACGGTCCATGGAGATGTTGTGGTCTCTGTCTACCACATGAGATCGACCATCGGGGGACGCCTGCAAGCCAAGGTAGGAGCTGCTTTCACTTCTCTTGTAGAGGCCAGGTGGGGAACTCAGGGCTGGCTGAACGTGGAATCTCCATCATTTCCCTGAGGATATATTTGAAACTTGAATATTCAAGTTGCAATCTCGATAATTTTCCTGGGGATACCTTTGAAACTTGAATATTCAAGTTGCAGAGTGACCAATGGATGTTTTCCTCTTCTCCATTGGTGCTGTTTGCTCTACAGGTGACATTTTCCTGCCATCTCTACTCCAAGGGAAATGCCCTTATATTTTCCTGGGGTACCAACCTGTTGCTCCAAAGGATTCGGTGGGAGCAGTTTCATTTCATTGCAAAACTGATGGGTAGATCCCAGAAATAAAGAGAAGCAGGGAAAGAAGGTGTATTCCTGAAGGCTTTCTGCTGTATAGAGGCTGCAGCAGCAGGGTTTGAGGCAGATGGAAATATTTGGAGTATCTGGGAATGTTGAGAAGGAAATATTGCCTGTAGAACAAGCAGAATGAGTTAATTTATGCAGCAATTAAGATTAGTTTTTATTGGTAACTGGTAGTAGGATAAGCTTAACAAACTCATGTATTTAAGCCTTTGTTCAGTCTGGTACTCTCTGGGGTTTTTTTTCAGATGACCAACACACAAATATTCCAAATTCAATTTCATACTGGATTCATAGCCCTGGGAACAACCACTCTAAAATTCACCAAGTGAGTGTTTGAAGCTGAACATTCATCAAACCTGATGCATAAAAACCTGATGAAGGCTGAAGGAGAACAGCCACAGATGAAATATGAAAAGCCGGCCTGTATTGAAAGACTTTTTATAGCTTTCCAGAAATATTCTTCCCTTTTAAAACTGTGCCACTCTTGTCCCCTTTAGGCCTGAACTGGATGCCTGTGACTCTCCAGACAAATATCCTCAGCTCTTTCATGTTATACTGGACATAGAAATACAGCCCACAGATAGACAAACTGAGTTAACTCCCCCCTGGGAGAACTTCACAACGAAGGACATCAATCCCTCCATCCTCTTCTCCTCCCACCAGGAGCACCAGGACACTCTGGCTCTGGCAGGTAAGGGCTGCACGGATTTATTCCCCTGACGTGCTTGTCTTTCATGCTGAGCTTGGTTTTGCTGGATCCCATGTCTCTGTGCTGCAGGTAGAGGTGCCACGGATTCCCCCCAGGATAACATCAGGAATGTTGGGCAGAGTGCATTCTTCTCCTCTCTCAGCTGGCAAGGTAGGCAAGGCTTGGCCTTCAGAGTCAAATTTGCTTCAAAGAAAAACAACTTTTTCCCCTCCCTGGGGCACAGAGTGAGGCTGAGGGATCCCATTGTGGCATGACTTTCCCATTAGATCACAGAGCTGTTGCTGGGCACACCCTTGTGTTGCAATGGAGTGGGAATTAATTTCCTGCCATGTCCTCTCTAAACGTTGCCTCCTTGTGCTGTGAGTGACAATTCTTGACACAGTTCTAGTGTGAAGCTTCACCCGAGGCCCCCTTGATGCTAAAAGCTGAAATAAATAAGCCATGATGATAAAATTGAGGTTAATCTTCGCAAAGGAATCCTGGGATCCTTTAGGTTGGAAAAGACCTTTAAGGTCATCAAGTCCAGCTGTTCCCCCAGCACTGCCAAGGCCACCTCTGCCCCTGTCCCCAAGTGCCACATCCACGTGGCTTTTAAATCCCTCCAGGGGTGGGGACTGCCCTGTGCCAGGGCTGGACAACCCTTTTGGGGGAAGGAATTTGCCAACCTTTAATTTTAAAAAGCAAAATCATTTTATTTCAGCAAAATGCTGCTGTGACACTCTCAGTAGCTTTCTGTTCTGCTTGTAAGCTGACTTTGACGGGACCTTTGTGATGACAAAACTAACAGCTGCCTAATTTTATTTTTAATCATCATTTAGATCAGAAATCTGACAAAAGTAGCTCTCACCCCACCTCAGAGGATCGAGCAGCGTTGGTGCATGAGGAAAGCGAACAGTCAGATGACGAACTCTTGTCCCTTTCCAGTCAGCACAGTAATGCCAGCGGTGACAAGCCCCACGGGACACCAAAACACAGCAAAAAGCAGCAAGAGCCTCCAGCACCCCCTCCCCCTGAAGACGTGGACCTGCTGGGCCTGGACGGCAGCCCCATGAGCAAGAGCTTTCCCTCGCAGCCCAGCGCTGCCCCCTCTAACTCTGACCTGCTGAATGATTTGTTTGGGGTCGCTGGGCCGAGTTCCCAGAGCCCCGGCGGAGCTGCTGCCGAGGAGGTTTTCCCTGTGGGAGGCCCCGGATCCCTGCAGTCGACTCCGCGGCGCTCGGCGGCTTCGGCGTCGCCGTCCCCGTCCCCGAGGGTGGGAGAAGGTAACGGTGGCTCTGCCGAGGCGGGACTCGGGCCTGGAGGATCCCATGGGGTGGTCTGCTCTTGGATAACCCCGTTCCGTGAAAATCAAGAGCTGTGGGGGTTCCCAAGAGGCCAACCAGCTCTTGGTGCATCTTCACCAAACCCGTATCAAACACACACCCAGGTGTTTGGCGGCTCCTTCCCCCAACCCTGCCGGAGAGCCTCAGTTTTGCTCTTTTTATGTGTCCAGTAATGCACGTGAGGAGATTATTAGCTTAAAACATGTCCCCTCAGGTTTTGGGTAGACCCCTAGTACTCTGAGTTTCATTCCTGTTTTAACTTAGGGGGTTTGGAGCTGTGATAGTGATCCTGGACTAGGAAACAGAGAACTTCTGTTCCTTCCAAGACCAGGCCATCAGAAGGAGTGGCTGGATAGATATCAGGGAGAGGGATCTTTCGGAGGATTAAGTGAACAGAGGAGAGCAAAGAGAGAGGGGAAGAATGTGAGTTTCAGAGGAAGAAATTGGGTCACTTGTACCTGGAGAGGGTTCACCCTGCTGTGCCTGTCGTAGGCTCAGTCTGAGAGCCCTGGGAAGGTTGTGCAGACACATCACACAGGAGGTGCAGCAACAGATCAGGGAAAGATTTACGGATTCATGAGCTTTGCAGAGCCAGGATCACACAGGTAAATTGTCCCAAGCCAGGAAAGCAAAGATAAGAGCTCGCGAGATGAGTGAGGAGTAGTGATTGATTGAGTGACACAAGTAATGAGTAGCATCATCACCACAATGCAGAGCTTCTGGGGATTGCATCTTACAGGATGCTTTTAACCTTAAATTTGTTGACAAAAATCTGAGTGACTTCACAGGAGTTTCTTTTGGTTGGGCTCATTGGGATTTTTAGATGAAAGAGAGAAGACTAAAACAATTAATAAAAAATGGAGTTTGAGAAGGACTGGATTTTTGTAACCAGTGATGCTGTGTAGGAAAGATACCAGTTATTCTCTAAAGCTGTTCTAACAGAGAGTGCTTTCACTGGTTAACCTTTGCCAGCCTGAAACCACCTTGAGAGGAAGCAGGAATTGCAGGAATTGCACCAGGGCAGTAACTCCAAACTCCAGACCATCCTCCACCATCTACTGGCAACACGTGTGAATTAAAACTCCCCTGAAGTCTCTGAGTACTTAAACACTCACTTTGGCTGACTCTACATTCAGCCTCTCCCTCTTCGGAAATGGAAGATGGTGTCAGTTTGTTGCCATGAGGCTCTTTAGGTCCCCCCAAATTTGGCTGGGGTACTGACACCACTCCCCCGGGGGTCTCGTGCTGTCTCCTCTCTTTAGGTCCCCCCAAATTTGGCTGGGGTACTGACACCACTCCCCCGGGGGTCTCGTGCTGTCTCCTCTCTTTAGGTCCCCCCAAATTTGGCTGGGGTACTGACACCACTCCCCCGGGGGTCTCGTGCTGTCTCCTCTCTTTAGGTCCCCCCAAATTTGGCTGGGGTACTGACACCACTCCCCCGGGGGTCTCGTGCTTGTCTCCCCTTTGCTCTCTCAGGTTTCCTTCTCCACACACACCAGTGCCTTTTCCCTGAAGCACATTCCTGGTACAAATGAATGATTCCGTTTCCTCAACTCTGTTTTCACAGCCACCGCCTTTGATCCATTTGGAAGCAGCCCTAAGCAAACTGGTCCAGACCTCCTGGGGTCCTTCCTTGGCTCAGCAGCTGTCCCTGGGGATCCTTTCCTTCAAGCCACCAGAAGCCCTTCACCAACTGTGCACAGTGATCCCTTTCACATGGGTAAGGCAGGGAGGCCCTTGCGGGGTGTTGGAACAAATGTGAAATCCTGCTTTGAAACAGTGGTGGAGCCACGAAGTACAAACTGGTGCTTCCCGCAAAATGGCCCTAAGCCACAGAAACCCCACTAAACGGGAAAGAGCTTTTTGTCTCCAAGACTTCAAGTGCGTTCAGCATTTGAAGTGTGGCAGGATGGGCTTAGTTTCGCTCGGGCCTTAGACTTAATTAATAAGCTATTTATAGAAATAAAAAAAGAGAGACCCTGAAGAATGTCTGCCCACATATTCCTGTGGTTATGAGGTCTCGTTTGAACCAAATACCATTAATTGCACTAAACACAGCCTGGCACATTAAAAACACACATCCTTTGGTGATTTCAGTTGCAGGCATCTACTTTCTTTAGATTTGATAGAAACCCCAACCAAATTCACAGTTGAATTTGGCTGAAGAGGAAGGATTTTCTTGTCTTTGTTTAAAATATTCCATAATTGCCTTCTTCTCACCCCAAAATTTAACGTGTAACCTTCTCTGAAACACATTCAGTCATGGATTTGTTTGTGCCTGATCATCTGACACATATTCCTTGGGAGTAAATCCCTGGGAAGCTGAAACGACCAAGGAGGGAAGCCGTGTGCTCTGGCACTGCTCTCAGCCTTGCTTTGCCAAACTGGGGGTGCTCAGCATTCCCTCTGGGAATAAGGCAGGCAGGTCACCCTTGGAGCTGGCTGCTAATGAAGGGAATTTCAGTGGTTTCCCAGCAGGATGAGGTACTAAATGACAGTGCTGGTATCCCTGGATAATGACATGCTGCCAGGGGGAACAGCATGGATGTACAGGCTTTATCGGAGCCAGGCTTGAAGGAAGGGCTGAGTGTTCCTTCTGTTCATGTCTGTGGGGGCTGCTCTGCTTTGTTCCTTTTCTCTTGCCCTTTGCGTGCAGAAGAATTCCTTGGGTTGAGATGTGCTCAGCAACACAACCCTCCCCCGGTGTTATTCTGGTGGGAAGGGTTTTATCAATAATATACAAAGCCTCTGACCAGAGCTGTCATCAAATGAGCACAGCAAATCTGTGTCCTTCCGTAGAACTTCATGTAACTAAAACGGGGGGGTAGAAGTTCACATGGATGGACACAACACTCCTGCTCCTTGGAATCATAGAATCCTCCAAGGGTTTGGGTTGGAAGGGACCTTAAAAATCACCCAGCTCCAACCCCCTGCCATGGGCAGGGCCACCTCCCACTAGAGATTCAGGGACTTTGTTCACAGAGTTCCAGTGGTGGGCACTGGGTTATGCTGGTTTTGCTGTGCCACTTGGAGATACTGATGTCAACCATTCTGTTCAGCTTCTAGCACTCCAACGGTTTCCATCCAACCAGATGTTTCCAGTGGTTGGGACTGGCCCAACAAAGCAGGTACGTGTCGTAAAAATTCAGGGTATTGCACAAAAAAAAAAAAAACAACCCCAAACCTTTAAGGAGCTCCGAGAGGGAAAATGCTGCCAGCTACTGCAGAGAACAGGTTCCCTCTAAAGACTTCCAAATTCTTTCTGTTCATAAAAAATCTGGGTTTGTTTCCTCAAGAGGCCAGGGACAGGTGCTCAGTGAGGCTGTTCATAGGTGTGTTTTATTCCAGTGGAGAGGAGGATCTGGGAAGTGCTGTGCATTCCCAGGATGCCACTAAATAATTGCGGGATTCTGTCTAATCTTGGGAGAGAGTGTGTATGGCCTACCAAAGTTGCTTCCTGAAGGCTTCTTGGTCTTAAAATATATCCATATGTCATAATTACTGTGCAGACAGTCTAGGGAACATTCCTGCTGCTGTTCCTAATTGGGAGTGGGTGTGCAACGAGTCTGGGCCAACGCTGAGCTCAGGCTGCTCAGGAACCTGGCAATGGTGCCCTCAAATTTCACAGCAGTCCTCAGCATCACTGACTGAGCACTGGGGAACAGCTGCACTCCTGGCAAACATGAGGAAAAATGTTATTTTTTTTCTTTTTAAGGTGGCCTAGGAATGGGAAGTAAGTCTGCTGCCACGAGTCCTACAGGATCCCTCCACAGCACTCCCACTCATCAGGCTAAACCCCAAACATTGGATCCATTTGCTGATCTGGGAAGTCTTGGAGCGAGTTTAGCAGGTTTGCATCCCTTATTAAAAAAAAAGGAAAATATTAAATGACCAGCATTCTTTCAGAGAAATAGGCTGAGCAGCCTCACATGTGAGGGTCCTCTCAGCCTACCTGCATGCCAGTGCTGCTGTCAAGCCTTCCCTTCTGCCTGATTCTCTGTAAACTCCCACAAATCTGTGCTTTTCCTGATCCCCTGTCAAAAAAATTTGCTGGCAACGTGCTGGGACCTCAGCAGGCTCCCTGGATTGCAAAGCATAACCTCTGATGAATCTAAACATGCTCTGGTTAAGGATGCTCTGCGTTCAGCTCTGCCTGGAGAACTGCTCTGCAGGCCTGGCAGGAGAATTTGGCTCTGCAAAGCTGCTGGGGTTCTTGAGGAATTGTTTCCTTCTAGACTTGACTCATTTTTCTGCTTTGTGAGGAAAACTCATTAATCTGCCTCTAATTTGCAGTATGATCTAAAGGTGGCACCTGGCTACAGAGGTGCCTGACTGCTTAGAAAAGCCTTTTTTCCTTGTTTTATCTCATAAAACAATCAGCAAACCCTCAAGTCCAGTGTTAAAAAGGCAGTTCTGAGAAGTCGTTGACGTTTTCCTTAAACCCCAGCATGTCGGATGGTCTGACTCTGGTAAATAGATTTTTCTTGCCTTTGTTCCTGCCCTCAGCTCTTTGCAAACCCCGGTGGTTTGGTCTGATGTTTGTTTTCTCCTTTGCGTCAGCACCAGCATGGTTCTGGAATTAGGTTTCCCGGTTCCCTCTGCTGGATTACAAGGTGCTCTGCAGGAGCAAAATAAAAAGTCTGCCAAGCCCCATGTCAGAGCCACCGAGGTCCTTTTAAAGCATGCATTCTGTAGGAGAGTTGTGGGGTTTAAAAACAAATGGCTTGGCATCCCCAGGATGTTGAAGCACATTTTTGTTGTTAGTGACTAAGCCTAAGGCACTTCATCCAGTTTCCATGACACGTTTCAGGGCTGGGAGTGGAGTGTGGATGTCAGTCTGAAATAATAAAACATTACCACTGGGTGCCTCCCACAAACACAGAGCCAGAGGAGCATTCCCTAAAGGATCGAGGTGCTGAAACACACATCTCTGTGGATTGTGTTAATCAGCACAGCAGGAGGAGATAGGATTTCCACACATGTCAGCTTGATGTTGGCACTGGCACAGCTTGCCTAGGGATGTTCCTCATTCCTGGAAGTGCTCAGAGCCAGGCTGGATGGAGCTCTGAGCAACCTGGCCTAGTGGAAGGTGTTGTGCCCGTGGCAGGGGGGTGGAACTGGATGAGCCTTATGATCCTTTCCAACCTCAGCCATTCTGTGATTCTGTGTTGCCACCATCCACACAGAGCTGTGTCTCCCTGTTAGCTGCATCCAGCTTTCCCTGTTTCCCCACTCCTCCAATCCCTCAAACCCTCACAGCCAGGCTGGATGGAGCTCTGAGCAACCTGACCTAGTGGGAGGTGTCCCTGCCCATGGCAGGGGGTTGGAACTGGATGAGCTTTAAGATCCTTTCCAAGCTCAATCATTCTGTGATTCTGTGTTGTCACCATCCACAGAGAGCTGTGTCTCCCCTTAGCTACATCCAGCTTTCCCTGTTAGCTACATCCAGCTTTCCCTGTTAGCTACATCCAGCTTTCCCTGTTAGCTACATCCAGCTCTCCCTGTTTCCCCACTTCTCCAATTCCTCAAATCCTCAAAGCCAGGCTGGATGGCGCTCTGAGCAACCCGGCCTGGTGGAAGGTGTCGCTTTCCCTGTTTCCCCACCGGAACTGGATGAGCTTTTCCAACCTCAATCGTTTTGTGATTCTGTGCTGTCCCCATCCACAGAGAGCCGTGTCTCCCCTTAGCTACATCCAGCTTTCCCTGTTTCCCCACTCCTCCAATTCCTCAAATCCTCACAGCCAGGCGCTGCCCTCCAACCAGCTCAGGCAGCAGTGACCGGGCAGCGCGGGAGGGGGGCCGCAAACCCAAACGCGTGGCAGAGCTGAACACCGGGAGCCTTTCCTTAGATTCCCCGTCGGGAATGCGAGCCCATCCCGTGCTGCAGTGCCCACCACGACTCCTCTCCCGCTGTTCCCCACAGGTGGCCCCTCGTTTGCCAGCAAGCCGACCACGCCGACGGGCATGGGCGGGGGGTTCCCTCCGTCGCCGCAGAAGCCGCCGGCGCAGCCCGCGGGGGGCAGCGGGTGGCAGCAGGGAGCGGGCTACGGCTGGCAGCAGGCGCAGCCCAAAACCCAGCCCGGCGCCCCCCACGCCTCCCCCCAGAACAAGCCCAACTACAACGTGAGCTTCTCAGCCGTGCCCGGCGCGCAGGGAGAGCGGGGGAAAGGACCGGCTAATGTCGGTAAGGGCTTGGAGCGCAGCATCCCGAAGGTGGCATCCTAGGAGTGATTTGGGGGGTTTTGCACGTTAGGGTTAAGCAAGGGAGTGATGTTGATTATTTGGTGAGATATTCTGTCCTCTAATCCGAATGGGTTGCAATGATAATCCTGGAAGTGTCCAAGGATCAGCCTGGAGCAACCTGGGATACTGGAAGGTGTCCTTGCCCGTGGAAGGGGGTTGGAACTGGATGAGCTTTAAGGTCCCTTCCAACCCAAACCATTCTATGATTCTCAAATAATAATTCAAAAGTAACACTAAGTAACATCTTTTATGAGAACCTGCATGCTCATTAACACTACATTGTTCAAGTGGTTGAGCTTAGTTAGAAAACTCAATATTAAATACACCCATATTATGATAATAACTTCAAATCTTCTTGTTTTTCAAGATTCAAAGCCAAAAGTGTCTGCAGATTTCGAGGATTTATTATCTGGACAAGGGTTTAATGCTCACAAGGACAAGAAGGGCCCCAAAACAATAGCTGAGATGAGAAAAGAGGAAATGGCAAAGGAGATGGACCCTGAAAAACTAAAAGTAAGCAAAATTCTTGGTGATGCTCTCACAGTCGTTGGTTGTCCTTGTGGTGGGTTTGCGTTTTTAAACTAGGACAGTCCTCAACAGATCTCAGACTCCCAGGTTACACTTCTGTCCTCAACCAGACCACATCAACAGGGGCTTGTTCAGTGTCACTGTCTGGGCTGCTGCTCTTCCACATCACTCCAGCCCTGATTAGCAGGCGCAGCTAATTGAACTAATCCTCTGCCTCATTAATCTGGCCTGCTTTGAAATTCTCTCATCTCTCCTCAATAAATTGCCAAACTGCAGATCCATTATGAAGGGAAGGAAATGGAATTCAGTCTGTCCTGCTCTATATTTGAAATATGAAACCACAGATTTTAATTCTAGAAGGAGAGAGAACTGAGAGGAAAAGCTGCAGCAAAAGCCAAGCAAAGTGGTAGAAAACAGAGCGATCTTCACAAAAATTCCTGGTTTTAACCTTGTGGAAAGATTTTAATCTTTGGGAAGTGTGTGCCAGCAACCATACTGAACACAAATGCCAGCCACAACAGCTGGGCAGATGCCAGGCCATGGAGTGGGCAGGAGTTTTCCCAGTTCCCATTTCTACCTCCGTGAAAGCTGTGGAGTCACTGAAGCTCCCAGCTGATTTGCCCTTCCCGATATAATTCTCTTTGCTCTGATGCCTTTTTATTTCATTGGGTCAGCTTAGCCTGGAACTGTGAAATCTCTTTATGCTGTGGTTTTCACATTTACATTTTAGCTCTAGCTGAGCCTATTTAAGGTGTGCAATTAACCTTGCTAAAGAACCACACAGCTAAACATTGCATTCATCTTTTGACTATTCCATCTGATGACTGAAGTGTTGCCAAGTCAATATTTTTAGCAGGGATGTTGCTCAAAGTGTGTCTTAACTTCCGAGCAGTGATATAAAAATTAATGACAATTAGAGACGGACTAAGGTTTTCTAAAGCATGGAAAGAAATTCAAGATGCTCCTTGGGGTCATGGCTATTCAAATGAAGAAACTTTGCCCTAGTGGAATACGTAATAAATGGAGTCTCCCATTCCTTTCTGCAGGTTCTGGAATGGATTGAAGGGAAGGAGAGGAATATAAGAGCTCTGCTGTCCACCATGCACACGGTGCTGTGGGCAGGGGAGACCAAGTGGAAGCCTGTGAGTATGGCAGACCTGGTGACACCAGAGCAGGTGAAGAAGGTGTACAGGCGGGCGGTGCTCGTCGTTCACCCCGACAAGGTAAGGCTGGCCTGCCTCCACCTTGTTCACAAACCCCCCGTTAATTATAATTAACGCGATCGCTTGATTTATCGCTGCAAACAGCTCTGTAGGAAGTGGTAGCTCAAGATTTTTGCTGGTTTCTGACTTTCAACCCATCCCTGGAGGTGTTCAAGGCCAGGTTGGACGGGGTTTGGGGCAACCTGGTCCCGTGGAAAGTGTCCCAGCCCATGGAACTGGGCTTTGAGGTCCCTTCCAACCCAAACCATTCCAGGATTCTGTACCCACTCCCAGCCGCCAGACTGTGCTTGGAACCTGCGGCTTCAAGCAGAAATTCAGATTTTTTGCCACCCTCGCTTTGACTCTCAGCCATTCTGCTGGCGGACAACTGCCTCGACAGTGCTCCTGCTAAAGGAGATTCAAATCAAACTCCTAAAAAAGGACAACCAGGTTGTCTGATTGCCCAGCTCATGGCTTGTGGTCTGGCTGCTGCCACTTGCTGACCAGAGAGCCATGGCTCCATCTGGGACACCCCGTGGTGAGGATGAGGCTTCCCCTTGGAAGAGAATGGAGGCCCTGAGAGTTTCAAGGCTTGGGGAGATGTGGGCTGCCCAAAGTTTGCAGGAATTCTGATTTTAAAGAGGAACTGTGTCAGGTGGCAGCTCTTTCCCTTCAGGTAAAATTCCTCTTGCCATGCCAAGGTTACATTTATTATTCACGAGGTTACATTTATTGGGACAGTGGGACTGTTTTATCCCACTCAGGGGATTGTCAGCTCTGAGGAGCAGGAAAACCAAGAAATTCTTAAGGAAAGCAGCCCTCCAGAGTAGCTTTTTTTTGTCAAGGAATAAGTGAAAATTCCTGCAGAGTGAACAGTAACTAGTTGGGGATCTGCTCCCGTGTCAGCTGTGCGTGATTGGATTTGGGAGCTCTGACATCCCTCTTTTCTCTCTGTTTTTATTCCAGGCTACTGGGCAGCCATATGAACAATATGCAAAGATGATATTTATGGAGCTAAACGATGCCTGGTCAGAATTTGAAAACCAAGGACAAAAACCCTTGTATTAGGTACTTTCTCAGTCTCCACCACAGACCCGTGCTAGTGCTTATATAGTCTCTTGTCACAAATGTCACAGATCAACCAAACTCTGGCTGGAAATTCAGAAGTTGCAGAAAACTAAGAGCCTAATACTTATCATGAAGAACACGAGAAAGGTTTCCTAACGCTTGTCTCCAGAATCCTGAGCTCCCAGGAAATCTGGCCACCTGGCTCGCCCTACCAGAGCCACGGGGTTACAGCTTCTTGTCACTTTTATATTTTCCTTTGGATTCCCGTGGGACGAGAGAGAACACATACTGGGAAAAGGTGGAATTGTTCCATCTCCAACACAGTGTAGCTGGTGAATTTCCTACTTTTTTTTTTTTGGTGATGTGTGATAGGGCAACACTTCCGTTGAGTTCAGCAACTGGTGGTGAGGCCCAAACTTTGATATACTTTTTTTCTTTTCCCTGGGTTTGGATCAAACGTTATCCAATTAACGTGCTCAGATGTGGTTTAGGCACACTTCTAACAGTCACCATTTGCTGCTTAATTGCTCACGTAGTGTAGTCTGCCTGAATAGAGCCAAAGCTGAATCCTGGGTGAGATCAGTGTGGCAGCTGCCTGCTGCTTTTGCATTAATCCTGTGCTTCACCTCACAGTCCAGCAGTGCAAAGTGCAGACAGAATTCCTCAGCGAGTGTCTTTTTAGAGCAAGCGACGAGTCTTTGATTAAACAGCACCTTGTTGCTTGGTTAAACAGCAGTTTTGGGGGGAAGGGTGAACCCACGCTTGTAAAAGTGAGGAATGAGCATGTGCTGCATTTCCCACGGCGTTCTCATCAGCAGCTTCAAACCATCAAAGAAATATCAACCAATGAAAAATTCTGCTGCAAAGTTTTAGAACCCTCCCGGTCCATAGGCAACACTTCCCCTCCTGAGGGTTCAGAAGGCTTTGCCCAGCCCACTCGTATCACCTTTATGCCTTTATCAGCTCCAGAGCACTTGGCCAGGGCTCTTGGCAGGCTGAAACCTGTTGGGACTTCACTTTTCAGATCATGGTGTCCAAGCTGTCCCCTAGACATCCACAGACCAGGTCTGATTTTTGAGGTCAACACAGTGCAAATTGATTATCTTAAAAGTTTATATTGGACCAAAGCAATAACATCACAAGGAAATCTCTCTGCTGCTAAAGCTGAAGCAGCTTTACCAATTAAAAAGCGAGTTGAAATTCAAACTTCACCCCAAATTCTGGCATTCTTTTGTAGAGTAACTAAAGCTAGCAGTTTATTTACCAACACATTGTACCTGCATTTGAGGGATATTCAGGACATGGGCAGGAAATCCTAGGTATTTACTGCTCCAGGAACAGGTTGCCATCGGATGTGAGTCTTTAAAGCTGGTGGTTTTTCAAGACAATCCACTACTTGTTGCACTTACATTTTCAAGTGGCAAAGCTATTACTGCAAAGACAGTGTGTCAGAGTACATGGCTTTCTGTATAAAACTCATCCTTTTGTTGTATTGGTCCATTATTTACTGCCATTAACTGAAAATGTGAAACCAACACATAGGTCTCCTTTTATATAAAAGACCTTAAGATAATAGTAACAAACTGGATGTTATTTATTAATGTTTTGATCCAGTATGTGCTTGTCTTATTTAAAGAGATAACTGGAATGTGAATCATGTTCCTGTGATTTGTTGGTTTATTGTTTCTCATTCACATTTGTAGATATTGTGACCTATGCCTATATAATAAAAAGGATCTCATTACTATAACGTACTTTTTTTAATGATGAAAACCTCATTAGCTTTGTATCGAGTCTGTCATGGCACATAACTCTGGATACTCATCCATTCACAAAATACAAATCCGTCATTAAACTTTATCTACCAAAAAAACCACCCTCCTACTCCACTTAAGCTTTGATTACTTCCATCCCTAATGTTTTTATGGATGCATGAAAGTATTAGGATGTATGTATATCCAAATAGTAAACTAAAAAAAAAACAAAACCAAAACCATTCTTGTCATATCTGGTAGTGACAGAGGTTATCAATGTTCAGGTTTACTGTTTGACTAAATTATTGTAATTTTTGTAAATACGGTATATACTCAATGAAATTGTGACTGGTCTAAAACATTTGTATATACATTAAAAAGCTCAAATTAACATATTCAGGTATGTTTTGTGCTTGTGACCAGACCACAAGGTTCCAGTCCTACATCTGCTCCTGTGCTGGGTCAGGGCTGTCACTGTAACACGGTCACTAATGACATGTGGTTATCCACGGGTTGGCATTCCAGGTGCTTTTCCCAAATTAATTGGAAATTACTTGTCATTGCTGCTCTTGTGCTCCTGCTCTTCAGGGACCCACAGCCCAGCAAGTCAGCGAACCCTAAATTTTCACTTGAATCATTTAACGGATTAAGCCTGTTTTAATTGGCCTTATTGGCTTGAAATGATTTAAAATTAATAATGAAAAGTGGGAAAAAAAATGGATTAGGAAAGATATAAAATGAGAAGAACTGAGAGGCAGAGAAGGGAAGTATCTGAAGAAAAGCTCCCCGGGGAGGAATAGTGAAAGGGCTGTGCAAAATATCCCTCAAAAATGCTGTTCTTGGGACAAAAATCCTGCTTGTGGGACAAAATTGCTGTTCTTGGGTCAGAAAGATCGTTCTTGGGACAAAAAGGCCATGCTTGGGGCAAAAAGGTTGTTTTGGGGGGCAAAAAGGCCATTCCTTGGTCACAAAAGCTGTTCTTGGGTAAAAAAGGCCATTGTTGAGGCAAAAATGCTGCTCGTGGGTCAAAAATGGGACCTCAAAAATACCATCTCAAAAATCCAAGGCTTGAAAAAGACCGCCTTACAACAAGACGTGCCCTTCTCAGTGTGGATTAGCAGAAGGCTGGATGATGGAGGCGCTGATGAGACAAACGGGCCCATTTTGGGGGCGTGAAAACAAGGATTTTCAGGAGTACCCACAAAACGGCCCTGACTGAGGGGCGGGCGTTCTTTAAAGCGGTGTTTACGGATTCCAACCGCGGCTGTGCACAACTATACGTTTATTACGCGCATACATCCATTTACTACACACATCACGTATAAAACACACCCGTTCGTTTGTTCGGCTTGCGTTGATTTAAGCCCGGCCCAGGCGCCTCTCCCTCAGCACGCCCCGCCCCCTGCCGCGAGCGCGGGCGTGGCGGGAAAAAGCGGGACACGTGCGCCGCCCGCCCTTTTAAAGGCTCGGTCACGTGACGCGGGAGGGGCGGGGCCGGAGGGCGGAAGTCGCGCGCTGCCGACGGAGCCCGGACATGGCGGGCGTGAAAGGTACCGGGGGCTCCCGCTGAGGGAGCGCGGCCCGGGCAGCGCCCCAGCGCGGGGGCGGGCGGCCGCGACTGGCGGGGAGGGATGGCCGGCACCCTGCGAGGCGGTTGATGGTCCCTCGGGAGGGTTGTCTGGTAGCTGTGGAGATGATGCCCGGTCCCCGGTGAGGCGGTGCCCGGTGCGGCGGCCCTGCCTCACCGCCCGCCCTGTGCCGTTGCAGCTCTCGTGGCCCTGTCCTTCAGCGGAGCCATCGGGCTGACGTTCCTCATGCTGGGCTGCGCCCTGGAGTACTACGGGTGAGCGGGCCGGCGCCCTTCCCAAAGCTTCTCCCTAAAATCCATTAGTTAAGGTGTTTCTCGTATTTAATTGAGCTGTTCGGCTCTTCCGGCAGACCCCCACTTTCAGGCTCTTGGCACGTGGCAGTTTGTTGTCATTAAACACCACTTCCTTTGCCCGTATTTGCATTTCCATTACAAAAATGATTGGAGGCAGCTCTGTGCTGCCTCGGGATAAGCGCTGCCAACTTGCTAAACAGTCATTTTAAATCTCACGCGAACATTCCCCTTAATTTCCTGTTTCTTTAAACAAACCTTCTCCCACAAGACTCCAGTTGGGATGTCCTCACCCGTGGCAGGGGCTGGAACTGGATGAGCTTTGGGTTCCCTTCCAGCTCTTCTGTAATTCTGTGATTCTGTGTCTGTAAGACTTAAAAATTTGGAGGAGGCTCATGAGAGCTCTGACACAGGGATGAGAGTGCCAGGGTGTGCCTTCAGCTGGTTTATCCCTCTAATTTGGGAAAGCTGCTCCTGTCCTGCTCCAGTGCATTTCCTGTTCCCTCTGTGGTCAAAGCTGAATCAGCAAAATGATGCAAATGTAAAATAAATTAACACTTGGTCGAGTGAGAGGGTGGGTCCTGCTCTTTGAGTGCTTGTGCCAGGGAGGACAAGGTGGAATTGCCCCCTTTTGGGTGGAATCTTGTGCTCGGTCCCCTTTTCAAACCATAAAGCAGGGTGAGAGCTATTGCAGTAACTTTTCTGACTGAAGTATCTGTTTTAACTGATTATGCACTTCCTTTCTCCCCCTCCCCAGTGTGTACTGGCCTCTGTTTGTGTTAATATTTTACTTCATCTGCCCCATTCCCCACTTCATTGCCAAGAGGGTCAGTGATGACAGTGATGCAGCCAGCAGTGCCTGCAGGGAGCTGGCCTATTTCTTCACCACAGGAATTGTTGTCTCTGCCTTTGGATTTCCTATAATCCTTGCACGGGTTGAAGCAGTAAGTTCTTGCTCATTTTTATTGTATAACACCACTTACTGGATATAATTTTCAAGTGCACTGTAAATCCCGCTTTAATTTCGTTATTGTGCTATCTCCAGATGAAAAGAATCCCCTGAAATTTTGCTTTTTGAACAAAGGACTCACATGACTGAAAAGTTTTTAGCTGGTTTTTTTTTCCCCCCGGAAAAAATGATGTTGTGTTTTGGTCCAACATAAGATAATATCTCCTCCTCCTCCATCTCATGCCTCTCTGTCTCATGATCCTTTGCACAACTTCTCGCTCCAGCTTCCTTATTTTTATCTGGGAATGTCTGCTTTCTCCATTTAGGATGCTGAAAACCTGGTGACTGGAGTGCCTTAGCAGCTCAAAGATAAAAGGCCAAGCTTCCAGAGCTGCCCTTCTGCTTTTCCAAGCATTCCCCAAGCTCATGCTTTGTCCCCTCAAAGCCTGAGGAAAATCTGCCCAAGTTCTTTTCTCTTTGCTTTCTGAACTGCTCTTCAGGGGTGAGATTTTTGTCACATTTGTTTGCAAGGCAAAGAACTCCCTTGTCCTGTGTCCCAAACCACCCAGTGACGTTTTCATGTGTCCTGCTGGTTTTCCCCTCTCAATTCTTTAAATTTGGTTGGAATTTATTTGTAATGCCCAATTTTCTTGGTATTTTTATTCGGAACTTGTGGCCCTGGCAGCAGCAGAATGGCCACGAGAGGGAACTCTCACTCACAGCTGTGTTTTAAGAGCAAATATTGCTTATTTGAGTAAATTCAGTTATGCAGATGATTAAAAGAAAGCTGTTTACCTTTAAGACCACATTTTCCATGCTTGTTGCTTATTTGAAAGGAGATTTTAAAAATTTTGTTGCATGGCAATTAAAGGAGAGCACGAATTTGACCAGATTTCTCTCTGATTTAGGTGTGTTTTAATGATTTGTACGGCAAGTAATTATTTTATTCTAAACCATAGCATTAGCTTGTCTGAAGTGTTCATTAGTGATATGAGTGGCTGCTAATTGAATAATTAGTCACCCAAATGGAATTATTTATCGTTTGTCTTTTTCTTTCTGCTTTTAGCATCTTTCTGTAGTATTTAGTGTCGTTTCTCTGATGCATAGAAGCAACTGCCCTGCAGATTTGTTACAAGAACTGCTTTGATTGTTCCATTTCCTTGCATTTCAGATCAAATGGGGAGCCTGTGGCCTGGTGCTGGCTGGCAATGCAGTCATTTTCCTTACAATTTTAGGTTTTTTCCTTGTGTTTGGTAGAGGAGATGACTTTAGCTGGGAGCAGTGGTAGGACTTCGCTCTGGTGCTGGTAATCTTTGGATTTTGACAGCTTTTATCACCATCCTCTGTGTATATGTGTAGATGTTGTATCACGTGTGTGGTGCCATGTCCATGTAGCTTTACATTAGCAGCTCACCAATGCTTTTTTAAAGTGCACTTCAGCCAAAGGGACAGTGCTGGCAGTTGGCTTCAAGTGGGCAGTAAAATTTGGAGTTACTATTGTGAATTTGTGCTCAAAGAAGTTTCCAAAGCACAAGCAGTTTTAGCCATTTTTTTCCCTATATTTGCATTAATTTTTGGTTTCATTGCAGTGTCATTGATCCATGTGGCATTGCTGTTGGGTGTGAAACCATATAATCAAAGTAGAACAATAGAAAGATTATCCTAATTGGTATTGTTCAACTTGATCAACCATTCTGCTTTGATTAGGGATGAGTTCATATTTCCTTTACATCTGATTCATTGTAATTGGAGTGGTTTTTCTTGATTACAGAAAGCCAAACATAAATTATGTCAACTCCTGCTACCTAATGAAAGCAAAAGAAAACAACCCTGGTTAAAAATCTTTCCACTTTTGATGTTTATTTGAAAGATCATTTTCCCCCTGCAAAGATACTCTGTGTCCCTGTTCAGCTTAACAATATTTGGGGTATAATGTATTTTAATGCCTCTTTAGTTCTCAAAGCTGGCATGACTTCTGTGAAGGTTCACAAAGGGAGAAATTACCCTCAGGACACTTAAAATCACAATCCAGTGCTCAACTCTGTATTTTTGTGTGTGTAAAATGCCTGAATTGCAAAGAATTGAGTGTTCTGCTGGGTAGAATGTCTTAAATCCTCCTTGCTTTAAAAACACATTTATTCAACTACTGGTTTTTTGTCTGTTAGAAAAGATGGTTACTTTAAAACACTAGATTTTTAAATAGCATTATCCTAGCAAACATTCATATAGTCACACTTAGAAAAATACATTTTATTCTTTGGTTTTGTAAGAATTGAGCAAAGGTTCAGTAATTAATGGATGTTACATGATCACTCTGAAATGGGTACAGAAATCATTCTGTGGGCCAAGTCAGAACATGGCTCAAGTAGGAATGGAAAATCAGGTTTCAGGAAGGTGAATTCCATGTTTTCCCTGGAAATTTCAGCAGTGTGTGAGGGGGCAGTTCAGTGCTGGGAATGCTGAGTATTTCACACTGAAGGGTGTCCAGGCTGTCTCCTGGTAAAAGGGGAATTAACATCAAAGGGCAGGGTTTTTTCTGGATGTTAATGCTACATCCAAGGCACAGCAGGATAAACTTCTAAAGATGCTGGGCATAAAAGAGTTATCTCAGTGTCTTCTTCCTGCCTTTAGGTGAAATCTCTTGGACCCTGTTCCTGGGGAAATTATTTGTTCTAGTGATGAGCCAAGTTTTTCTGAGTAAACATCATTTCCATGTTTAAATCCTGCTTTGATTTTTAAAGAAGTTGCCTTTTTCCCCCCCCGTATACAATGGCATTTTTTTCCCTATACAATGGCATTCAAATTAATGAAGTAAAAAGTAAAATAATACCCAGTTGAAGTGCCTGACCCTGTAAATTCCCAATGCCATTGTTAACAGTTCTATTTAATTCCTGTTGGATTAGGGTTGGATTCTGGAGTGCTTTTACTCCATTTATGTACCAAAGGCTGCAATAGAACTCTGCAAAACTACTCAATTACTGCTGGAGTTTTGCTTTCAAGACAGTGGGAGGGAAAACCAGCTGAGATTCATTTTTCTTTCAATTAGAGAATCCTTAATTGTGGGATCTGTTGCAGTGTGGGAGTTCTCAGTGTGCTGGTGGCACAGTGGGACATGGACAATCTCAAGTGACCAGGAGGACTAGAAAGTGCTGTCTTAAATTGCTTTTTGCCAAATGATTCCATTGTACGGTATTCCCTTGGCTCTGGCTGTGGTTGGTGGGAACCTCATGGAACAGGTGAATGTTGAATGGAGAAGGTCAACGCTTTTTTTAAAAAATTGTTATTCTTTTGAAGCAGCTATGTGCACTAATCCTTAATGTGAACTTCATGCAGTTTTCACATGGACTTTTTACATTTAATTTTTAAAATTGTGTTTAAGAGTGTTGAAATCGTGAAGGTTCCCCTTGACTTCTGTAAAAGTCAATTTGCTTGAAGGAGTCTTTGTTATCAAATAGGGTAAAAAAGAATATTTCAGTGGGTTTTTTTAATCCAAAGCTTCACTCCCACAAAGCTGATGGTCTGTACTGGGCATTGTGTCCCATTCCTCCAGTGGCAATTTACTGTGGTTTCTCTGGAATGGTTTTCCTATATGGAAGTGAATACTGTGTATCCAAAGTGCCTTAATTTCCATAGAATGCTGATTTTTGTGAATGCATCTACATGGCAATTTCACTGTGTTTCATAATCAGCTGGAAATGTATGGCTGCATTTTATAAAGCTTCCTTTGTCAGCTAATCCTGTTTTCTGGAATTGGGAATGCAGTGCAGCTTTTGTAACTTTTGTAAACACTGTTTTTATCTTCTGTGATTGCCATTTTCTTGAGATCATGAAGTATTATAACATGGACATTAAAATATATTTTACTTTTCTTTTCAAGTTGCCTAATAAAAACTGACTTTTTCAATTGTCTAATAAACATATCTGATGCTTCAATATTTGTCTGTCTTAAATTTCAAGAGGTGACGACACATTCAAGTGAGAGGAAGGGTAAAACATGTCTGGTTGTGCTTTCCTGAATGGAAAATTCCAGAAGCCATGAAGGTGGAATTACTGTAGAATGTATTGTAAATATAAATTATCATCATGTATCTCTTATGTACGTGGTAAATTTGGGAGGTTTTAGAAGCATTCCATAAAAAAGATGGGATGTGAGGTAATGCTTGACCTCTTCCACTTTGCTTCCAAGGAGTCTGGAGTAGGCCCCATTTCTCTGTCACCAGGGCAGGGATGCAGAAGCCATCAGAGCTCTTTTCCAGGTCAGTTCTGTTATTAAGGTAATGAATTAATTAAAGTGGGTGATTTAGATCTCGCCAGAACTTGGGAGAATGGAATGAATCCATTTCTGGAAGCCCCCCCAGCACCAGGAGGAGCTGGTGGTGTCTGTTTGGAACAGCTGGAATTTTCTGTTCACAGCAGTGCCTGGAGCAAGGAGGCTTTGGAGAAGGTGAGTGCATTTATCCTTGGGATCAGAGAGCCGCTGGCTTTGCTGTGCTTGGCACCAGGAATGTTTGGGAATGCTGTTCACTTTCGGCAGAGTCTCTTCAGGCTCTAGGCCTGGTTCTGAGCTCCCTTATCCTCCTGCTTGTGGATTTGTGAGTATTTTCTGTGTGGTGGAACTTTGATTTCCTGTCCCTCCCTGCCTGGCTCTCGTTCCACCTTGGGTTTGCACAGAGCTGTTCCCTGGCACACACATTTAGCTGGATTAAAACCCAGCAGAAGGGGTGAGGAGCAGGGGCTGCTGCTCAGTCTGGCTCTGGTTTTGTGGGCTCTTCATTCCTCCGAGAAGCTGCTGACCTTCCTGACCAGTTGTGATGGCCTTGGGTCACTTCCTGAACCCTTTAAACAGCCTTTAATCCCACAAAATGAACATAAACTCGTTAAGGGAGATGCCCAAACTGGCCTGGTAAACCACTGTGTTATTAAACTGAAAATGATGTAAAGCTCTAAAAAGATCTTTATATCCCTGATCCCAGTTCTTAACACAGCAGGACTTGGAAGACCCTACATCATTTGCTCTGCAGGGATTGGTTCTGGGCTCTGATAATGGCTGACTAAACAATTCCATTAAGCTGGATGCACACCAGGTACTAATGACTCATTGATTTGTTTTAGTGGCCCCTGCAAACACACGACCAGTTTGTACTGGAGGGCTTTACAGGGAAGTGTCTCCTGAGCAAATGGGTAAGGAAGCACTGGCTGCTGAATTGTGATTAAATTTTAAAGATCAGGTGGACGCTCTTAAGGAAACATTTTCTCCAAAGGGCTGTTCCTGTGTTTATCTTGTTTTATTGGTTTGTCCTTTTGTCCTGTTGAAGTTTGTTTCAGCTTTCTCTGGGTTATATTAAAAAATGGGTTAGAGGTGTTTATTCCGCATGACCAGTACTTCACTTTTTAAATGGAATTTTTACTTCCTATAGACTAATTCTAGATTGTGATAAATATTCTGGATATTCATCTTCTAATGGACTGTGTGGTTGATCCAGTCCTCTCGCATCCCTTGTCTGCATGTGCAGGAGACTCAACACCTGGAGATCCTCCTGGCGTTATAAAACATCCTTCTTTCCCCCCTGAAAACTCTTGGGGAATAGGAAGATTGTTTTCCAAGTGAGACTCAACCCATGACTTTCTTAAATCGAGTAATTTATATGTAGTGAACAGAATTCTGCAGAATTGCACATAATACAGCCTTGCTTTCGGATTTTTCCTGGTAGGGAAGACTTCTTCCTGTGAGATGCTTCTGTTGCTGACTATTAAAAAGAGGAATGTCTAATCTGTACTTAGAGCAACCCAGGTGCTGTGTGATCTGATACCCTGATATTTTTCTTAGCTGTTTGCCTGCCCTCAGCCAAACTGGAATTCAGTGGTGGAAATATTTTTAAATATCTTGAATTGTATGTTTTCTTGGGGAATGTTGATGAAATCTAATGGCTCCCTTTTGTAGAGTTAAAAAAACCAAACCAGAGCTCCTATTCAAGCTCAAGGTTTCTATGGTTAATTTGAAACCCCTAAGTGGAGAATAGTTCTGAGGCACCAACAGGGGTGTTGTTGTCTCTGGTAGATCCAAGAGGTCAGCTCAGTTTATCAATTCCTGTGAATTTTGATTTATCAGCTGCTTTGAGCTTCATTTTCCAGTCCATGACTCTGGTGCTTTCCTTTTCTTGCTCAGCATGAACAAATGGCAGAGGCTGCTGGGATGCTTTTGTTTGCTTGAGGATTTGGGGACAAGTTAAAGGGTATTTAAAGTGCCTTTTACAGCATCTGCTTGGAACAGGGGGATGGATGGTGACATTTGTGTGTTTTGCTCACCCTTTATTGTGACTGTTTGCTCTGGCTTTGTGATTTTGCTGCTCCGGTATTTCCCAGGTTAACAGGAGCCTTTGTTACCAAGTTTTCCATCTTTAAAGGGGAAAAAAAAGCCCTTACACCACCCAGAAACAAAAGCTGCAGTAGTTGTTGCTTTCTGGCTGCTGCTCAAGTTCTCCCTTCAGGAAGCTGGTGGGATTTTGGGATCCCTGGGGTGGGGAAGGAGGGATGAAAGGCCCAGTGCCGTTGGGTAGTGAACCCTTTAATGTGAGCGTGAGTCACTGCTGGGGACAGACAGTGCCTTGTGTGAGGGGCTGGGACCCTTGGCTGTGCCTCACATCCCAGGATATGGGATGCTGGATACACAAATCCCTGTTCTACACACAGGGAGAGAGTTTAACAGCTTGTCCTTGTTTTTAGGAACACAAGTTACTGTCACTCTGTGCGGCCAGGTTTTTTATCACCAAATAAATGCTCATGACTGCAGTGAGACATCGACTCCAGGATGATAAAACCATTTCCCCTGTAAGAAGTCTCAAGAGGAAACTCTGCTCTTAGTTTAATTTCAACATATTAAGAAATGCAGACTGTTTCTCGTGCACTTAGAAAGTAAATTTTATCTTTAAATCAGATGATACAAACAAATATACTTCAGCCAGTCCAGAGCATGCTGTCTTTCCTTCCTATTCCTTTAAAGAAGATTGCATTCCTAACAAATATTTTGCTGCTTAATTAAAATCTCCAGCAGAAGATATATTAGTTTTCATGGATCTCTTAATGGCCAGCCAGATAGTCATTAGAAACACTTCCAAAATGCACAGGCTTAGTCTGGGAGTCTCAGAAGTGATGAATGTGTGAAGTTAATTAGGATTCAGCCAATATCCTCAGGTGGGATTGTGATTATTCACCTCCCTTTGGACACCTGGAGATCCTCACAGGTATCTGTGTGTCTCTCCTGTTTTCCAGGGATTGTATCCCAGCATCGGGCTGTTCTCTCCATCTCCCTTTGGTCCTTTTAGCCCTGCAAGGGAAGCACTGGAGGTCCAGGACAGCTCCAGTGTCCTGACTCCAGCCCTCACGCAAAGCCTTGGGATTGCCCTTGGATCCCTCACCTGCAGTAGGACCCTCCCTGCTCCACTGTACCTTTAGCTCCTTCCACTAAAAACCAACCCAAAGCAACCGGCTGGCCCTTCCGAGGTCCTCTGGGATACCAGATTTTAAATTCCCACAGTCAATCATTCCACCCATCCCAGATTCCCAGCCCTGCTGGGACTGAGCTGCTGTCAGCTCCAGGTGCCAGGAGAAGCTGAGCCACAGCAAATCCTGCATCCAGAGCATCCTCACAAACACTGACTGATGGACAAGGGTTAAGGAGATGGAAAGAGGGGCAGAGAGGTGGCAATTTAGAGAGAACTCTGTCATAAAATACTCATCAGTTCTGGCTGGGGATTGAGGACTCGCTTCCAGTTTCTAATGACTTAAAAAAGGCTAAAAATATTCTGTGCTCTGCTGTAAGGCCTGGCTCCCTCAGCTGCACCAAGAAATGCTTCTGGGACGAGAGTTTGCTGACCCGGAGGGAGTTTGGGCAATGACAGTTCCTCCTTTTGGGTGCTCTTGTCTCCATTGGCTTGCCTTCCTTTGCCATTTGGTGTCTTTGCTGTTAAAACCAGGATTTGTTGTATCCCAGAATCCCAGTTTTGGGTTGGGAGGGACCTTAAAGCCCATCCCATTCCAACCCCCTGCCATGGGCAGGGCCACCGTCCACTATCCCAGGTTGTTCCAATCCCCATCCGACCTGGCCTTGGACACTTCCAGGGATGGGGCAGCCACAACCTATAGCAACATACATATAAATAAAGCACTTATTTCCCTGGTTCAAGGAGAAATTTGAGGTAAAACACTGCCTACCTTTTAGAATGTTGTCTTATCCAAGGGGGATTCTTGGCCTTGGATTTGGGAGCTCCTGTTAAGGTCCTCTCACTTCTCTGGCAAATGCAGGAATGAACCAGAGGGCTTGGATGGAAGAACAAATTCATTCCCCAGAAGGTCCCTTGGGGTGCAGGCAGGATTATCCAGAGGCATGTGGAAAGACTAAGCCGAACAGATGTATGGACAACATTGGAAATGAGTCCCTATTTTCAGGGAAATTGGCACATCTTTGAAGGAGTGTGCTTTTTTGAGCATCCTGCATTAATACACGATACAAATCCAGCATTCCTACAGAAGGCCGGTAATCACCAGAGGATGCATCTCATTAACCTCCCGGTGCAACTGGCACAGCAAAAACCTCGGGATTATATCCCTGATTTGTGTAGAGAAAATGTTAAAAACTCACCATTTAACCTCCCTTAAAAGCTTAACCCCAAATCCCCTAAAAATCAGCAGAAATCCTCTTCATGGTTTCAGCGAATTCTGTTTGAGATCCTCCTCAGATGTGGGCAGGGAACAAAAAATCGGACTGAAAATGAAATTACAGTGTCTCCATTAAAAAGAAAAATCTCTTTTCCTGCAGCAAATCACCTGAAAAACCAAAAAACCAGAATATCGTCCAGAAGAATTTTGCTTTTGTAAGTTACTGAGTTGAATTGCACTAAATGATGGTGGTAGATTAATAATTGATTAGTGAGAGGACTCCAGCATCAATAAATCAGTCAATCCTATATAATCCTATAACAGTGAATTCCTTATGCTAAAACTTTAATCATTTTTAAAATAATAATGTTTGTAATAGTTTTAAAAAATTAAACTTTTTCCCTAGCTTTGATTTGGCATATTTGGATGGGTTTTAATGTTAGAACAATTTTTACAAAATACAAACCCCAATGCCTGTTACTAATCCTTGAAAGTAAATGTGTTTGATTTGCTGTGAAAAGTTTGTTCCCAAATGGTTTCTCAAACTTTGTGGGCTGGAAGGTATTTTTAAAATGTGTACCTTTGATTCGATATGAAAAATGGCCCAATTAATTTTAGTTTCATTTTCTAATTTATGCAGTGATTGTTTCTGTCCAGTGATGGATGTCACAGTTCATGACAGCACTGATCCCTCTGCACCCTCCTCTTCCTGTAGTGATGAGAATAATTAGAAATAAAGTCAATTTGGGGGGAATCATTTCCAAATAGATCCCGAACTTTCTGATTCTTTGCAGAAGGCTTTGTGTAAGTAAAGCAAAAGGTAAAACCATCGTTCTCCACCTGTGTGTCTGACACTGAAGTGTTTTTATTGTCCACAGCTCTTCAGTTTTGGGTACTGAAGGTAATTATATTCTCTGGTGTGTAATGGGCAGGTAATGAGCTCAACTTGTTAGGGGGGTCAGTCAATACCTGGTTTCCTGTAGCACTTTTAGGAATCTCATTAAATAAATAGCAGTTAACTTTTAAATGGCAGTAATAGGTCATTCATAATGGCTGTGTTTTTATTTGGAGACCGACTGTGGCAGCAGGATTTAGGCTGTTTTATTCCCATTTAAACACCAAAACTCCTGACCCAAATGAAACACTTTGGTTTTATTAATCAATTTTACCTCTCATTCGCCCAAATACAAAGAAAGTGGAATGGTGGGAGTGAAAAGTGGTGGAGGGAAAGAAAGCTGGGATTATTTAGGGGTGCCATATTCTTAGGAGTGATTCAGATATCCTGCAGCCAGATCCGTGATGGAATAACACTGCATTCAGTATGACCTTTCTGAAGGGAAAACCTGTCTGCACTGAATAACCAAATGAGATTTGTGTTTGACAGCCTCCAAGTGAGACCTTTTGGCTGAAGCACCTAATCAATAAGGGAGCACCTTGTACAGAACTGGCCCTGGGAATGGTGCGAGGCCCGGGATCCGAGTGTGTCCTGCGTTGGAGTGTTCTGCTCCTGGCTGGTGTGGCACAAACAGCTCTGTGTGCAAACACAGCATTTGTGTGTGTGTGCAAGTGCTGGAATTCCTGCCTGCTCCCCTTGGGATGCAGACTGTGCTGTCTGGGGAGGGCCTCGCCAAGCGTGAGGGAGCTGATCCCTGCCCTGCTCATTCCTGTCTCCTCCAGCCCCAGCAGTGCCTTGGCCTCGCCCTCCTCCCGCACTTGGCAAAGGGTGCTGGTGCTGTCTGAGGGAACATTTCCATGAGGAGTTCCTGTGGGAATGACACAGGCCACACAGATCACCCCTATCCATGCGCCACGTGCTCCCAGCCTGGGCCAGAGGCACCAAAAACTGGGAATGGCTGTCCCAGGCAGTGCTTGTTGGCGTGGTACCCATGCCTTGCTGTTCTCATTTTTCTGCCGAGCAGAGAAGGTTAAAATTTCCAAATCCAGCATCCAAGTGCTCCCACCGTCCCCTAAGTATGAGGGTGTAGCATCCCTGCCAGTCCCCTTCACAGGGACTTCACCCCCCTCTTGTTGGGACTCTGCATCCTTGGCCTTTTCCCTCAGATCAGAATTCCAGGATCGTCCATTGGTCACAGCTCCTCTGTGCCAGCACTATCTGGACACATCATTTCCGCCCTGACAGGCTCCATCTGCTCCTTGTTCTTGCCTCTTCCCATATCTGGCCTTTCCTAACCCATTTTTCCCTGTTTTCCCACCACACACCCTCTATCTCTGTATTTTTCCCCCATGCTGTTCCTTCCCACCCATGATTATTTATCTAAAAAATAAGTCAAGCAGAAAGTCAACATCTCAGCATATGGGTCCAGCCATTCCACGCTTTTTTTCCCCCACCCTGATTTTCCTGATTTCCTTCCAAAACCATTTGCCACTTAGGTTGGAATATTCCCTGATGTTTTGAAATGGTCAGCTCTGCCCCTGAAAATTTCCTGAGGCAGAATTGTCTTCTCTGCTGCACATCAGCATTCCTGGTTTTGGGGTGTACTTTAGAGCTGCCTTCTCATAGCTCTTGGTCATGGTGGGGATCTTAATAGGGATGAAACACTGGGAGATTCTGGAGACCCAGATCCTCCAGGATTGGTGCTGAATTACCCTAAAATTAGTGACCAAACCTGTGATTAGTAGTAGCTGAAAACTGAACGCTATGCCAGGATTTCACCTGATGCTCAGGTAAAATAATCTGATTTTAGAGAGGAATTATGTGTCTGGAAAGAGCCATGAAAGATGTGTGATGTTGTCTGTTATTTGGGAATTTCTTTTCCCTTTTGGGATGGTGGGACAAGGTGGGTGAGGATCCTTGCTTCCATTTTCTAACTTCCTCTGCTCCAGTGAAAAAATGATGGCATTTGAAAAAAATCTCTAAGGTCCCTTCCAACCCTAAACATTCCATGATTTTCATTTATTGTGGGCATGACTAGATGGGGTTTCTATTTTGTGTTGGATAAAACTCATCACTGACATAGAAACATTTAAGTGAAACCCTGTTTCCATAGCCAAACCCACAAAAGTGGCCTCAATTTGGATTAAACCACCGCTTCATTTGCTGGTTCTTTCTCCAAGTATATGAATGTCACAAGCTGAATTTTTGACAGATTTAGAAACATTTAAATTGATAAAAAGCCTCGATTTAAATTTTTCTTTTTAAATGAAGGCATTTATACAAAACACCTTCTCATTTTGTGCAGCATTTCTCTCTTTGCCAGCTCTGCTCTGTGAATTCGTGTCCTCTGAGATGACTTGAGAAACCCAGATTGGTGCCAGGTTTTGGAAAGTGCATCTGGAAATAGATTTCCACCACCACCCCCCTTAGGGGAAAAGCAGTGGTGTTTACTTTCTTCTCACTGAGATGGAGTTGAGTGGTGCAGGGATTTTGGGGATAACAGACTAAGCAATGCTTTTCTTTGGAATCAAAGCAAATCCTGGGGTTTTTTTCATGGTTTTTCATCAGCAAAAAGTCACTTTACACGTGACTTTAGCTGTGCCACAGTCCCGTCCCTGCATGTTCGTGCTACAATCTGATTTAAAAGGAGATACATCAGGAAGAAAGATAGAAGGAAAATCAAGTCAAGCCACTGGAGAGGTGTCTGATGGCTCCAAGTTTCCTTCACTCTTCCCATTATCCTCTTTATTTTCCAGCTGCTAATTCCTGCTGGGTACATGCATGAAGTCTTTTTAGTGGAATTGACTGAGCCATGCTGCCTTGTCAGTCTTTGCAGGCTAAAATTAAAGGTGTGGAGGAGACTCTTTGTCCAAAGAAATAATAATCTGCCATTTAATCATGATTCCTACAAGAGGAGATTAAATTATAGCAAGACTAGAAAAGCTAAATTTATCTTATTGCATGGAATTGTAAACTCCTGGAATGGTTTGGATTGGAAAGGACTTTAAAGCCCATCTCATTCCATGCCCTGCCATGGGCAGGGACACCTCCCGCTATCCCAGGTTGTTCCAATCCCCATCCAACCCGGCCTTGGACACTTCCAGGGACCCAGTCTGGATTTCCCCACACTGCAGTTTTCTTTTTATGTACATTCTCCTTGTTCTCCCTGGAACCAGGAGTCATGTTCCCACACACAGGGCTTAGTCATTTCAAAGCAGATCAAATACATTTTCATTTATAAGCTGCGAAGGAAAATACTGAGCCAAAGGAAACTCTTGATTAGAAAACAGGTTTGCTGTTTAAAATATTGAAGTGTAAAGGTGAGCAGAGCAGATTGGTTTCCTGTCCCTCAGAGGCAGCATAAGCACAACCTCTGATGTAAATGTTACTATAGAAACAGTGTTTTTATTTAAAAGCCCATTAAATAGACATCTCAAACCCATACAGCCTGTCAAAATGGAAGTGAAACTGCAGAGCCTGCTGCTTGAAGGGCCACTTTTTTTGCCAAACTTGTAATTTTTTTTGCTGCAATTTCCCCCTTGAATGCACTCAGGATCATCTTCTTGCCAAATTACACTTTGGCACTTGGGAAATAAGCTCCACTAATGGTGACAGTGCTAATTACCTGGGACCTCTCATGCAGCCATGCAAAGACTTAAAAAGGGACGGAAATTCCTTCTAGGGAATTTTCTGTAGATCGTTCCCTTCTGCCTCCCTCAAAGACTTATTCCTAACAGAGCTTAACTGTAAAAAGAATTAAGAATATGTTATGAAATACTGTGTATTCCTCCTTCCTATTCCATTGGTTCAGCTGAACTGGAGGGAGGTGTCCCTTGGGAAGTCGAGGGTGTTTAGTGCCACTTGGTTTTCCTCCTTTTTTGCCTCATTCCCACTCCATGAGCAGCTGCTGTGGCTCTGTGCCTCTCCTGGTGTTGGGGCTGCTCCCCGGGGTGTCAGCTCTGCCTCTCAAATTATGCTTTGATTATAAAGTAATTACAGATTTGCATAAATGAGGAGTCATCTCTTATGAATATCAAGGTTTTATGGGATTTGTGCTCATATTTTTCATTTTGAAAACTTCCCTGGGCTTGCTGTGGTGTAAACTCCTCGTGTTCTTTGCCTAAAAGATGAAGAGTTTGGACAAGGGATGGAGGGACAGGACACAGGGAATGGCTTCCCACTGCCAGAGGGCAGGGATAGGCGGGATATTGGGAAGGACTCGTTCACTGGGAGGGTGGGGAGGCCCTGGCACAGGGTGCCCAGAGAAGCTGTGGCTACCCCTGGATCCCTGGAAGCGTCCAAGGTTGGGTTGGAGCAACCTGGGATAGTGGGAGCTGTCCCTTCCATGGCAGGGATGGGACTGGATGATCCCTACAGTCCCTTCCAACCCAAATCAGCTTGGCATTCTCTGATCCCTCTGTTTTTTCCTACATGCTTTTTGGGAGAGGGAGCGACCCTCTCATGGTGCGTTGGTAACGTTTCTAAACCAAGAAGTTCCTTGGAAAAAGGGTTTGAGGTTGGTACAGTTCTGCTGTGTGAGGCAGGGTTTTAATTAATATGAAATTTCACCCCAAGGACAGAAGAACGAGAAGATCTTCTCATCCTCCACCTTGTTCCAAAGTTTCTCTTGATGGCATAAAATGTCTGAATCAATGTTTTGATATCCCTGTTTTGAACAGAAAATGTTCAATCCTCACCTCTACTATTTTTAAGTTTCAATGAGAGAGTTTCTGTGGCTCCACAAAAGGTAAAGTTTCATTTTGTTGGTGGTTGGTTGGTTGGTTTTTTTAGCAAACCTTGGGATCCATACATGTGATTTGGTTTTACATTGAATGATTAGTATTTATTCTATGAAATAATTAATATTTGATTTTTCTCTAGCAGTTCCACCGCTGGGATTTTTTATCTATTTAAATATAAACTGGCTGACCTGACACGAATCAAATTGGATGGATTAGAAGGGAATAAACCCCTAAGAAAAATGTTGAACCCCATGCTGAAAACCCAGAAGGAGCTCAGCTGTGCTCAGGACCGACCTATTAAACCTGATCCAACGAAAGCTGAATTTCTGACCTGTTTTTTTAGCTCTTTCAGATGCATAATTTGCACCAAGGAGCTACAGGATTCCTGTATCTATTTTTTTCCCAGCACTGGAAACCTCAAAAAGTCCTTCTGTTGAGACTTGTGTTGTCACTAACCCATCCCTGTTAGGGCAGGTGGTTGGAGTGGTTTTTCTCACTGCAGGAGGAAAAGAACGTGTTTTTCCAGTATTTTTTTTGCTCTTGAGCAGGAAGTTTGTAGGTGTTTCTACAAGCCTGGAAGAGACTTGCCTGGCAGCGATATTATCTGCCTCAATAGATGATAGATAATCTATAAGGATGTAAAACTGTGCAGGAGATTATTGGCTGTAAAGACGAGCAGGGGATGATTACAGTCATTTTTTTCTGAGAGGTCAGGGTATTATTCTGCCAGCACAGAGGTTCTATCCAGCGTAATTGGTGGAAGGAATTGTTGTCATGTCCCATTTTAAAAAGAAACCTTCAAGGCTGAAGTTTTGTTCTGTCAGAGAACTATTTTGTGGGTTTTTGCTCCCAGATTCAAAACACGCACACAGGTCACTGAAATCTCCTCGCGTGCTTGGCAAAAAACACTTGGGACTTGGTATTTTATGGTATTTTGTTGTTCTTTAACAAGTAACTCGTTGAAAGGCTTCTGGAGCTTTGTTATTTTTATAATGCTTTGAGGGAGAAAGTCTGAGGTGAAATGTGGAGGCTGAGAGAAAATACATTTCCTTGTTCTTTGTGTATATTAAAAAAAGACTCTCCAGAAGTTGTTCTAATTCTACAAAGCAGGAGGTCCTGAGCAGAGGGGATGTTGGGACTGGAGAACATCCTGGATCTGTTGGCTTAACATCCTGGATGGCCTTATCCTAGGGAATAAAGCATGGAGAAACTGAAAATCTTGGAGTCAAAATGAAACCGCACTGGCGAAATAGGAACTTTGTGAGGTAATTGAGACATGAAAGGAAAACCAGAACAGGGGTGAAAATATTTGAGCAAGGAGATGTCAATAAACTCAGAGTAATAGAATCATGGAATCACTGAGGTTGGAATAGACCTCCAAGATCACCAAGTCCCAGCTGTGCCCAATCCCCGCCTTGTCCCCAGCCCAGAGCTCTGAGTGCCACATGCAGGAATTGCCTGGACACCTCCAGGGATGGGGACTCCAAACCTCCCTGGGCAGCCCCTGCCAAGGCCTGACCACCCTTTCCAGGGAGAAATTCCTCCTGGTGTCCAACTTGACCACCCTTTCCATGGAGAAATTCCNGCCTGAGGCCCTCTCCTCCTGTCCCTGTTCTCTGGGAGAACAACCCGACCCTCAGGCTGCTCCCTCCTGTCAGAGAGTGGGGGAGAGCAAAATCAGCCTCAGGAGGCCTCCGGGAAAGCTGATCCATAAAGAAAAACCAGAAAACATTGGAACTTCAGTTTACACGAAGGATGATCTGCATGAAACAACAACGTGACACACGTCAAAGAACTCTGAAAGGAGGAATGACCTGCCTTCTGTCCTCCTCAAGTCTATGAAAAGGTAAGTTATCATTAAACTCAAGGAAGAGTTAGTTTAGAAATTATGGGTGGAAAAAAACCCCATTAAAAATAAATAAAGATGCACTAGTGGAGGCGTTGTAGAGGATTTTTTTCTTCTGGTTCACTGAACAGCAGTGGTACAGGGGGAAGAATGTTTGTCTCAAGATATTCTAAATACAAGGATTTGCTAGTGGTAGCTTTTGACAGCTTTTGCTTATGCTGTGAAAGTCTGGGATGCAAAACCATCAATGCCTTCCCAACCTCAGCCATGAGTTGTATTTAGTCAGATTTCCCAAACTGCCTTATTAGAATCCGTAAATATTTCAAAAATAGAATTGATCAACTAAGAGATGGTGGTTATTTTAATAAGGAGCGAAATTGGCTGATGCTGCTTTGAGGAAATGGGTTGTGAATTACAGAAAGTCAATAAATAAATTAAAGCCAGTCAGTGGATTTGCTCATACAGCCGTGGGAGATGTGCTTTCACCATCCAAGGGATAGTTCCGGTCTGGTTACTTGAGAAGAGCTTGCAGTAGGTAAACAAAAAGATTTCTCTTCATACCTCATGACGCAGAGATTGTGAGTTTGCCTTTCTTTTAAAATAATATTGCTGAATAGAGAAGCCATTGTATAAAACCCTCAGTTTCCCCTGTCTGGGACTTCCCAGTCTTTGGTTCACTGGTTCTAAACTCTTGCTGCCCTTTACAAAAGGATGAGCAAAAGGCAAGATTAAAGGTGCATCTTTTCTAGCAGGGCTCAGTCCTCACTTGAAGTTCCTTCAAATAATTTTTGGGTGTTGTTTCTTAATTGCAAGTTCCTGTTAAATACATGGCGTTGCTTCACATCTGTCAACTCCTCAAACGCTGAAGTGCAAAAGGGTCAAAAATGTGATTTAGTCCATTGCCTGTGGAGTAAAAGGTGATTTATATCAATTACTCTTTAATTAGAGCCAGCAGACGATGGGCGTGGGATTTACAGAACTGACAGGTTTTGAGATATTTAAATGAATGAACCTCATTAAGAGGTTCCAGGTGAGGTTGGACGGGGCTTGGACAACCTGGGGTAGTGGAAGGTCTCCCTGCCGGTGGCAGGGGTGGAATGGGATGGCGAGGAGATTCTCTATCTAATGTGGGGAGCAGAGCCCGACCCCCCCTGGCTGCCCCCTGCTGTCAGGGACTTGTGCAGAGCCCCCTTTTCTCCAGGCTGAGCCCCTTTCCCAGCTCCCGGCGCTGCAGCCCCTTCCCCCGGGATCCCGTGTGAGGGACCGGGGCGGGCGGGGCGCTCGGCCGGGCCGGGGCGGGGCGGCGGCAGGGCCGGGGCTGAGGGGAACCTGAGGGGCGCCGGGGGAGGCTGAGGGGAACGGGGGGAACCGGAGGGGAGCCAGGCTGAGGCTGTGAGGGGTCGGGGCTGAGGGGAGCGCCCGGGGCTCGGCATCGCAGCAACACCGCGGCAGCGTCGCTTGAGCCGTCGGTCGGGACCCCCAGAGTGAAGAGAAGCAGGTCGGTGAATTTACTTTTTTTTTTTCTTCCCTACGCCGCTTTTCTCTTAATTTCTCCCCGGGCACAGCCCGCAGGCGGTTCCACATCTCCCTGGCAGATCCAGGCGGTTCTAGAGGCAGGCACGCTGTGCCCGAACCTTTCCCTCCTGATGCTCCCCGGGATTCGGAGAGAAGCAAAAGAAAAACAAATCTCAGTGAATGTGGGCTGTAAGTCCCTGATGCTGAGGGAGCTGTGATAGCCCGGTCTGAGAGAAGAGCACTTTGGAAACTTAATTAGCGATACAGCATTTATAAATAGAGTTGCTAATGAACACTTTGAGAGCCCTTAACTTCCAAGCGGAGCTGTAACGTGGATAAAACCTGGAAGTGCCAGGGAGGCACAGGAGCGCTGCACGTAGGGAAAAACAGATGTGCATCATTGAAAAACCATGAGTTTTTATTAAAAGCGCTTCACTGTCGACTTAAAATCAGGACTGCTTATGAAAGTGTTTATTAAATCGTGTGTCGTGGCAAACTTTAGTGCTGTGGAGTGGGAATGCAGCACAAAAAGCTGCTGGATCCCGGGCTGGTGAAGGGAACCTGCCTGTGGAGCAGTGTGGATATCTGTGAAAGGGGGAGCTGTTTCAGTGCAAACAAGGGAAATTGTACGATCTGGAGGAACTCTGGAAAGTTTGGGATGTTTTGCTGTGGAGTGTTGGGAGAGAGGCTCCACCAGCAGGCTTGGAGCTGGGTTTGTAGCTGTGCTTCTGCCCGACCGGGGTTGCCTTCCTTAGAACTTTACTACTAGAAAGCAAATTTATTCGGTGCAAGTCATTCTCGTTTTTATTTTGTGTGTTCCACTTGCTCTGAACTCTTTATTAATAATGATTACTAACACAGTGGCAAACAAATGCAATGAAATTCCATGCTTGCTGAAACCAACAGAACTGGAAAACCCTTGGCACCCTTAAAGAGCAGGTCAGAAGGTGCTGTGCATAGACATTATAACTAAAATATTTTTATGCTTTATAGAGGCTTTAAAATATTTAAAAACTGCTGTAGTGCAGTGCTTGCAAAAGTCAGGGACAACACTGCATATGCCTGCAGTGTTATGGTCTTGTTTCCCATTCTTGTTTTTTGGGAGGGTGGGAATGGGAAAAAGAGAACTTTAGATGCTGTGTGTGTTACAGTAGTTGGGGGAAAATAGGAGATCCTGGCAATTGAGTTTCCACCAACTTTAGATGCTGTGTGTGTTACAGTAGTTGGGGGAAAATAGGAGATCCTGGCAATTGAGTTTCCATACATTTCTCTAGGCTTTGGTATTGATCATTGGCCTTGATGCTGCAGTCCTGTCCTCACCTCAGCCCTCTCCTTGCTGTTCAGGAAGGAGCTGTGCTGAAATGGGAGTTGTCCAGACAAGAAACTGAGGAAAAAGGCAGCTCCAGAAGGAGAAGGAAAACTCTCAGTACATTTCCCATGCCCAGTGCAGGTGTTTGTGGGTGCTGCTCGTTTCAAGCTGTGCTGAAAATGTTTCCAATGCTGATAAGTCAGGTTCTATGACTTCTCACCTGACTTATAAAATAAAGGGATCCAATCTCACTGCTTTTTTCCTTGCCTGTTGTGTCTGCTGTGTTTTGGTTTTAATCCCAGCTCCACTTGGTGATCTATTCTGTGATCCTGTGTTTTGCACAGTGGTTGGAATGGAGAGGAATTACTATTTACATAAGAAATCAGAACATTTCTTTTGCACAGCAGCAAAATCAGTGGTTCAGAACATTTGAAGATATGTGTGTTGAAAAGGACCCCAATTTCGTCCTTTTCTATGGACACTTCCCCAGCCATGCATAAAGTGATTTATTCTGGCTGTGCTAACGTAGTCTCTCCAGGATGGATCTTACAAGTTTTAATAATTCTTATTTCACTTCCTCTTCCCTGCTCTTGTAAAACTTGTATTCTTTCTTACAAAGAAGTAAGGAATTCTAGCAAGTTCCCTGTTTTCACTGGAAGAGGTTTTGGGAAGTCCTGTCTGCTCCAGTAGCACTTCTATCCTGCCCTGGAATTTATCTGTACATGTCTCTCTTTACCCAATTCCCCTGTAAAGTTTGCACAAGGAAGACTGAACTTTGAACATAAAAGGGTCTAATTCTGGGGACATGCAGCTTAAAGGGCTTTTTGATCATGTCCAGCACTGGGTTTTGTTCAGGAATGTTGTTGGAGCCAGGATTGGAAAAAAACCCCTCTGTAAAAATCAGCGTAGGGCGTCGTGACAGGAGAGATGTGGCCAAGCTGGGCTGAGCTGTGCTTTTACCTTCTGCTCCAAATATTGTGAACTTAACATCAGAACCTCTTTGATTGCTCTGTCTGCTCATTTTTGTGGCAGAATCCCAGAGTCCTTAAGGTTGGAAAAGCCCTCCCAGCCCATGGAGTCCCAGCTGTGCCCCATCCCCACCCTGTCCCCAGCCCAGAGCTCTGAGTGTCCAGGAATTCCCTGGACACCTCCAGGGATGGGGACTCCAAACCTCCCTGGGCAGCCCCTGCCAAGGCCTGACCACCCTTTCCAGGAAGAAATTCCTCCTGGTGTCCAATTTGACCACCCTTTCCGTGGAGAAATTCTCCCTTAATTGTTTTTAATCTTCAGCAGACTACGTATAATTATAATTTCCCTTCTTTAAGGTGGGGATCTGTGGTTATTTTCTTTTCGGTGTGAGCAGGTACTTCATGGGGGGGGGAAATGATAACACCCACGACCAAGGGATACTTTATAACTTTCGGAGAGATATTTTAATGTTCTTGGAGAACATATGGAAGTGAACTCTGCCAGCTTCCTGCTGAGAAGTGGTTGAAGGGTCAACGGGGAATTTTTGCTGCACCTGTAAAAGAGGAGCATGGGCTGTTCCTCATGAAATCATTTAATGGTGTGAATAATGTGCATTTATGTCAAATAAACTATTTTAAAAGCATTTTTTTTTTTAATTCCTGTCAGAAATTGGGGAAAATCTAAATCACTTCAGTTATAGGCTCTCGGAAATAATTCCTGCCTGTGTCTTTGTGAAATGACAGACCTGATAGCTGCATAATTCCTCTGGCCTTCATGGCTCTCCTCTTAGGAATAAACTCGTGGAAGAGGCCCAGGTAAGGTTGCCCACCTAACAGCTGTGCTGAGAGGCAAATTGGCCTCTGAAATTTGCTGTGAAAATGAGAGCTTTCTTCTTTAATTGCTGAAAATGGAGCTTAAAATGCACCCTGATTCTAACCTGGTGAATGGGGAGGAAAGGGGCCGGGACTGACTCATCCTGCAGGTGGTCTGTGCTGGAGAAGCGGCTCCTGCTCCAGCTGAATTGGTGGGAGACAGGGAGACAAGGATCTGGAAGTACTGGAACTTCACTGCTCAGTTGTCTGCATATATGTCTGTGTAAATATAAAATAAATTAAAAAAACCCCCTATATATTACAGTACATGCAGCCCAAACTGCAAGGCCACTGCATTACATAACCTTGGCACTGGCTGTTTTGGCTGCATGGATGTTCTCAAGGAAACTGTTCTCAGAAAGATTTACGGAATGGAAGACTTTGGAGGGATTCCCTAAATCTGATTTCTTGCCCTGGCATTTGCTGTCTGATTTGAGCTGTACGTGTTACTCACCACTCAGTTTTGATTAACTGCGACAGCAGCCAGTCTCTCTAGGTTTTACTCTGATATTCTCTGTTGAGCTTTACATATAAAAATAGATTTTAACAGAGTTTATGTAACTGTCAGATGAAAATGGAGAACAAAGTATCTGAAATGAAAGAACAATATTGAAATATTGCAGTAAAGTTCCGTGAAGTCTTCACTGTTGAAATGGGTGCCTGAGTGCTTCTGTGTATGCTGCACTTGGAAAATTTGGTATCCCTTATTTTGGTTGTTTGGGATTGCAGGGCCTCTCAGAGCCGACCCAGAAGGGGAAAAATGATCAGCAAAAGTCTGGAGAAAGGAGGGATTCTGTAGCACTAACGATGAAAAGTATTTTGTATTGGTATTTAATTCGTATTTTAATAATTTTTTTTCCTCAAATGACCTTCTGATTCTGTCCTTCCTTTCTGGCCTGTTCTTCCTTTCCCTGCTCCAGTGGGAAGTGTCCCTGCCCCGGCAGGGGGCTGGAATGAGGTGATCTTTCAGTTCCTTTCCATTCCAAACCACGCTGGATTCCATGGTTCTGCTTACAAAGGTGGGAGCATCAAATGGACTGAAGTGCACCAGAATGGAACCCTAATGAAAGAACAGACTGATAATTACAAGCTCTCAATTAATTTTCTGTATGTTTTTCAGGGCTGCTCGACAAACCAGGATGTACTGGCAAATCCTTCCAACCATGTTTGTGCTGATGGGTAAGGTACTAAAAAAAAAACCCCCCAAAACCAGTGCAGATGAGGAAACATCAGTAGAAAGTTATGTGAGGAGTCAACAAAACCCACTCAAATAAACGCCCCAGTCAAAATTTAATCAGATAGAAATTGGTGGGCAATTGTTTTGTTCCCTTAAAACGAAAGGAAAATCCCCTTTCCATCAGAACTGCCGTTTCTTTTAGCTCAGTGTGGCCAGGGAGTCCCTGTGGGTCTGAGCCCTGCTCCTGGAGGATGCTGGCATTCCTGCTTCCATGGGCACAGGGCTGCCAAAGGGTGCCCAGCTAACTGCAAATGCTGGATTTCATAAACTGATTTCCTAATTGGGAAATGCCAGTGACAATATTGGCATGTGCTGTGCAGGGACAGCTGGTATTTGCCTCTTTTCTAAAAATTTTTAATTAAAATAGGAGCTATTTAAAGACTTTGGGTGATGGTGCTTGGGGAGCATTCAGTGTTCAGTGTAATCCGGTGAAGTTATTTTGAAAATTTGTGTCATTTTGTAGCTTTACAAAAGGTGAATAAATGATTAGATTTAGGTCTCTTTTTATATACACACATGTCTTTTTTACCTTGCTATATATAGACTTTTCTGCACCTCAAATATTGCATTGCTGCCATTCTTTTAAATGAGATCTAAACGTATTGAATACCTTTAACTGGAAAACCTGGATGCTCCAGGGAGGTCTCCTGAGGCTTCAGAGCAGTTTGTCACCATCTGATGGCCCTGCTGACCCGGCCACGCTGCTGGTCTGGGGACAGAACTGCAACTCATGGCTTCCCCTGGGTCATTTTAACTTCCTTTGTTTCCATTTCTGAGGAGCTGGGCACATTTTGACTTTATGAGATTTAATGAATCCCTTGGGATGATCGGGTGATGCACGAGGGGGAAGAAAAAGAGCGGATGGGCTGTGAACTGGGGACAATGCTGGTTCTCTCTCCTGCCTCGTGTCACTTGTTTGTCCTTTTTTTTAATCCTGGGTTATGGACTGAGAGTCTGTTTGCTCAACTGCATCCTCCAGGAGGCCTAATGAAGCTGATATTTACAGAGGCACAGACTCTGTTAACTGGGAGAGGAGGCAAGAGCAGAACCCTGCAGGAGTCTGGCAGCACAAAATCTGTGAGGAGAGGAAGCAAAACACTCTGCATAATCACACACTGCATCTACTGTTTTGAACAGCTTTTTTTTTTTTTTTATAAGCTTTCATTTCGTATTTTCCTGCCCTTTAGCTCCTGCTCTGTGCTATTAATCAAACAGTGCTAGAGACACTCTGGTTTTACTTCTTTTGGCTATTGCAAGGCATAGAGCATCAATTAATTTCTATTTAATGGCTGTCCTTCCTGAGCAAAGAGCTGAATGCAAAGTGCACAAATGACCCACGTGCCTTTCTGGAAGCAGAGCTTTCATCCCTGAAATCACCCAGGTTTTTACAGGAAGTTCTTTCCAAACCCCACGTGCTCATCCTTCTCCAAACCATTGTGAGCTGAATTCAAGCTCTGACTTAGCAACAAATGTGCTCAGAGTGATTTTCTTGTGAAGGATCTAAGTCTGATGGAAAAAATTATTCTTTTCCTGCATCTCGTGTCCCAGATAATGCCCTGGAGGTTGTGGAGTTGCACCCACAGTGATCCTGTCCTGATTTATTTAAGAGTTACAGTGGGACTGTGTATTTTATTTCCAACAGGATTAGTTTTTCTGCAGAAGTGGGGCTGTTTTATAGCAGTGAATCTGTTCCAGCACTGCAGGGGAAGATGAGACTCACACCTGTAGAATGTATGAACTTCAGTTTAGGATTCACCGTGTTTCGGGTTAATATGAGCCAGTTTACCCCAAAATGATGCTTCACCTACAGCCTTGGCCTTGACTTATTTCGAGAGGTTGGGAAAACAGAAAGTTGGGTGCAGGGAGGCTGGGGAGAAGGCTGGAATCTGTCAGCTGTGACACCATGCAGAGGGGATGCTTTTAGTGAATTTGTAATTGTTAGTAATTTTAGTAAATTTGTCTTTACCTCGGAGAGTAATCCCTAGAAACAACCTGATTTTTACCTAATGAATGCATTTCTGTGTAACATCAGCCACTCCCTTTCCATTGCCAAATAATGTGAACTTTTTCTTGTATTTCCAACACCTTTGCCTTTATATTTGCAGACTTTCTTCAAATGGCAGCTGCCCATTGTATGGTCCATCCAGTTCCTCCCAGGAACTTCACACTGCCCTGTGTGCTGCTGAATGAGACATTTTGGAGCCCTCTCCCAGCTGGAGTTGGGAGCTGGTCTGGTTTGAGGAGAGAACTTGGAGCATCCAGAACTCTACAGACTGAAGAAAGTTTTCTGTGTTGCCTTTGGAGTGAGAACGACTTTGATTGCTCTTTGTACAGAGCAAGCATGCAGGCAAGGAGGTTGATTCCTTCAGAAATAAATATCTCTGCCTCGCAGCAAATAGGTGGGTGTAGCAGCCAAGGGCACAAGAAGTTCCTTTTTCAAAAAATGGTTGGGGTTTTTTTTTGTTGTTTGGGAGGAGAGGGGTGGTTGTGTTAAAGAGGATTCACTTTTATCCTGAGCAGACAGCACACTGTGGTAAAATCCTTCCTCAGTCTGGAGTGGAAGATGAAGGAATTTCTACAGCACAGTTTCAAAACGGGGAAAAAAAAGTTGGCTGTGTTTCCCAGGGAATTCTGAATAAAATATGGAGCACTGCATATGAGTATGTAAGCCCAGATCTTCAAAGGAGTTGAGACACCATGAGGAGTATTTTAAATATTTTTTGTGGGTGGGGGCTTTAAGCTCCATCAGGAGGCAGAGGAGATGGAGAGCAAATGGCATCATTCCTACAGGAATTATCGTGCTTTAAATAATAAATACGCAGTAAATATCTGGGCACGGATTAGAATTTTTTTCCAATGCTCCTTTTCTGCTCCTGTCTCTGAGGAGCACAGTGGCCTGCTGGCATCCTGCTGCCAGGAGCCCCAGTGCCCTCAGCAGAGCAGAATTTCATGCCACGAGAGCTGTGCCGTGGCACAGAAAGCTCTCTGTGAGAAGTCTGCCCCAGTGGAGGTGTTGCAGTTGTGTGCGCACAAATCCCCGGTGCAGCCACCCTGAGGCTGTGCCGCTTCCCAGGAGCAACCCAGCAACAGCAGCTTCATTTTTCTTCACCCTGCAGCCCTGTCCAGAGATCCAGGTAAAAATATTCCTTCCTCGATACTGCCAGTGCAGCAAACCCTCATAAACTGTGAGCCTTGGGAGTGTTTAAGGGCATCTCCTGGTGCCCAGCTCAGATTATTTGTAAATATTTGTGGTGCAGCCTCACCTTCATGTGTAACTTGCCCTCTCTTTGGGAGTGAATTCTGTCCAGTTGTTTCATTTTGTTTGAATACCCTTCGGAAACCTGTGATGCCTTTCTTTTGTCCAGATTGGAACTGGAACATGGAATGTTGGATTAGAGGCAAGCTGGACCTGTTAGTTTGTAAGCTGCAGGTTTTGGAGTGGTCCCTGAGAGGTGACTTGAAGGTTAATCTCTTCTACTCTGTGTAAGTACAGGCTCTGTTCAACTTGGCACTCTTGGCACCGGGAATGTGAGAGCATTTTCTAAACCATCAGAATTCCAGCTTCCAGCACTTGGGGGGTTTTAGCTTGGCAAGCAGATATTGCCTTGTCCTGTCTAAAAGTAACCCTGGACAACATGGAAAGTTTGTGTTTCTTTGGATGAGAAATAGATGGAATGGAGAATCCCCCTCCTCTGCCCTTCCCACGTTTCTTAAAATGTTTTAATGAAATCTGTTAAAGTATCTGTGCTGTTACAATTGCTTCATTTTAAAGTCTTGGTTCTGCATTTTATTTGCTTTGGACCATAATATTGTCCCTCTTGAAGTAACTATGGTACTTTAAGGCAATGCAATGGCAAATGCTACCCTCATCTCATTGTCACTGTGCTAAATATTCCCTGGAATGGGGATAGATGGAATCGTCCTGGCTGTGGGGTGGGCAGGTCTTGTGTACCCTGACTTGGTTATAAAAAATTCTGTTTGATTCCGTGAAACCACACAGTTTTATTCTGACTTCCTGACAGATTTGAAGCAATGGCATAAACACAGAGATCTCATTTCCTTGGGAAACGGGATAAACTGGAATCATTGATTTAGCTGAATTTAGAGGTGAGGACCTCCTGAACAGCCAGGTGTCACTTGGCACAAACCATCCCTGGAGTCAGGGTAGAAAGCAAATGCATTAACTAGGAATAAATATCAGTATTAGCTGATACCATACTTGAAAGCTGAAATCCCATTTTGATGAAGTGGATTCCCATTCCCAGTGTTCCTCATGACCTTGATTTCTGGAATACCATTACGTGGGTGTTGGTGGCAGAAGCAGATCTGGCTCTGCCTCTGCTCCATCCAGCCTCAGCTGCAATAGGAAGAGCTTTGCCAGTGATCCCAGTGCAGTAATCTCTGTATTGAATTTTTTGGGAATGCCTAACATCCCTGGAACAACAGACTGGAGTCCCAGCTGGGATGGAGATGTTCTCTGCAGCAGGAAGGGAATTCAGTCAGTGCCGTGCAATTTAGGAGAGCAGGCCCTGTGGACTCTGCAGAGTCCTTGTGGCATTTCTCTCTTTGATTCCTCTTTGCTGCAAAGCAATCCCTGACACTGGAGCACCTGTTTCACTCCCCAGATTCCAGAGCCCATATTCCTGTTTTCCTTTTAGGGTCCCCGTGTTCTGGGGGAGCAGCAAGCACAAGCATTTCAGAGTTTGATAAGGTGACAGCTTTCCCCGTTGGCTCTCCGATACCTTAACATTTTCTTCATGAGCCAAAATACCTTGAAAACATTCCCAGTTTTAAAAATATGCATTCCTGGCATGTGTTTCTCCCTGGGAGTCTGGAGATCAAGCCAGAATTCTCACATACAGGGCAATGCACAAAAATAATGACACAGAGGAGTCTACAACAAAAAGCCTGGGTCTCTCACAGCTTTGGGTTTTTTTCAGCATTAGAGAAGTATCCTCTTATTTAACACATCCACAGTTTTCCTGCTGGTAAATGGTACCAGTTTCCTTGGAATAGAAAGGTGTTGTTCAGCCCAGGACAGTGTTCTGTGAGAGGGTGATGGTGAGGTTCTCCTTCCCTCCCAGAGCCTTTGGGAGAGGACAGGTTATTCCAAAACTTAATTAAACAAGTTAGTTAATTCCCTACCCTACATCTTTCCAGCTGTATGTATTCTAGGAATGCTGTAAAGCCCAGTGGTTAATTCCATGAGCTGGAATCCCTGAGCCTCAGGGATGCCCTTGGAGTGACACAGATGAGTGCTCCCAGTTTAATTTTGAGCACTGGTGATCACTTGCCCTTGGAGCACACGGTGATGTGGAGGCTGCACTCATATTTGGATTTATCTGAAGTACCTGTGCGGCTCTCCTCTAGTCCTGGGACTAGATCCCATGTTTTTTAAGGATAAATAGTGCAATTTGCCTCAAGACTGGTGACTCGAGTGCTTCAGTTGTGCACTGAGCTTTCTTCAGCCAGAGAAAATCAACCTTTCATTAAAGATTTATCCTCTTGTGAGCTTGGCATCCATCAGATCTTCTGCAGTTTAATGGGAAAGCTTGTTCAAATGAGTATTTTTCTAGAGCTGCTGTCTATCAGATACACTGGAAAATATTTATGGAAAATCCTTGAACCCCGGGCAGCTTTGCTCCATTAATTCCTAATAAAGGCAGTGCTTGCACAGAGTGCAGAAATAGAGAAGGCAGAGTCACAGTGGGGACCCTGTTTCACGGCTGCCCAGTTGGGATGTACCTTTCCTAAAATTCGAGGACGTACAGAAATTCATGTATCTCTTCCTAAAATAATTTTTACTTTTTATTTTCGCTTGGGTGTTCCAATTGAAACTCAGTCCAGACATTTTGCAACATCTCACGGAAAGTCTCAAAATTCTCCATGGGGGCCACAGATGAATTCAGCAAGAGGGTTGAAGAGTGCCCCGAAATAGAAAACCTCGAGGAGGTGTTAAGATGTTGGCTGAAAAAAATATCTGTGACAGGGCTTGGAGTGGAGGAGCCACTGCCCTCTCCTCGATTTGTGGGGGTTAATAAGTCAGGAGAGGAGCTCTTTAACATTTTTCCCCCTGTACACTGTTTTTTTTGGGTGCAAACAAGCTCATTTAGATGGTTAAAAATTGAAATAATTATTAGGGCTGATTAGGGGGTGGGGTGGTGGTAACCACTTTCCAGATAGATCAGATCAAAGACATCGTTTGAAGAAAAAACTACATTTTTAATGGATTGATTGTGGCTTTTTTCAGATTAATAAAATCTGTGAGCAACAGGAGAAGGCAGGGAAACTTCAAAGAAAATTCTGCGAAGTCTTTGAAAGGAAATTCAGGAGAAAAAAAAAGTGGAGCCACATCTATAAAAACAGAATTATTCCAAGTAATTGAGAAGCTCTGTGTCTGCCAGATACCATCAGCATAATTCTTGTGTCCTCAAGTCTACGAATCCTGGTGAAAATGATGTTAGGAATGTTATTTTATGACTGTCTGTAGCACTCACAAATGTAAACCATCCCTTCCTATGGCCCTGCTTGACTTGTGGGGTTGTGACTGCACAGCACAGGGGCTGTGAGGGCAGTGTGGCTGAAATTCCTTGTTTTTCCAGCCTCAAGAGTATCCCGATCCCAAGGTGGGGGCGCAGTGTGTGTGCTGTGATGGGAGGGATGCGGGAGATGATCCAGGAGTGGTTCCCTGCGGTGCCACTCCGTGCTTTGCCTGTGCTCTTCCCATCATCCATAATTCTCCTCAGTGTTTGACCTTTTCCTTTCTAAGTAGGGCAGGATATGGAAATGGAATTGGTGAATCATGCCCAGCTCCCCTGTGCTCTGCAGGCAGATAAATGTACCAGATAACAAATGGACTGAACCCAAAAAATAAAGCACGGAATCTTGTCCTTTCCTCTCCTCCAATGCAGAGCTCCCTGCCCTCCCCAAATCCAAGTGTTCCAGTGAGTCATGCCAACGATAAAACTCTTCTTAAAATGTACAGAAAACCTCTTCTTCTGTGAACTTCAATTTCTTTCCCCTGAATTAGTAAAACAAACCCCTTTCTGCATAGAAATAATTCCAAAATCACTTTGGAACGATTCGAAACAGAAGCTTTTTTTGAGGTGGGGGGGAGGTAAGGATGAAAAGTCAAAAGCAGGAAAGAATCCAGGGGGTTTGAACTGTCAGGATTTGTCTTGGCTTTGCTGCTGTGAGAAGTCTGGCCACAAATGCTTTGCAGTATTAAATTCCCTACCTTAGGGAGGCCTTTGTCACTGAATACCTGCAGCACTCCATAAACGTGGATCCCTGGAAGAGCCTGAGTAGGAATGAGAATGAAGAATACTCTGGGAACTGCTGGTTCCAAAGACAGCAGGTTTAGGTGGGATATTGGGAAGGAATTGTTCCCTGGGAGGGAGGGGAGGCCCTGGCACAGGTTGTCCAGAGAAGCTGTGGCTGCCCCTGGATCCCTGGAAGTGTCCAAGGATGGAGCTTGGAGCACCTTGGGATAGTGGAAGGTGTCCCTGCCCATGGCAGGGGGTGGGAATGGATGGGATTTAAGGTCCTTTCAACCCAAACCATTCCATGATTATAAAATTACTTGTAATGCTTAATTGTAGCAGAAGCCGTAAGGAACATGAAATTGTTCTGGTGTTATTTCAGTGTCTCAGGAAGAGGAATTAGAATAAAATCTCTTTTGGGGTGGCAGGGAGCTGCCAGTTAGTCCATGGCAAGTCCATGGGAAGGTGAACTAACATTGTGTGCCTGGAAGGGATCCAGGAATACTTTAATGACATCGTGTTCACATCTTTACTTGGAGAGCCTTTACAAGGGGAGGAGCAGCAAAGTGAAAGCAATTGGTTGCCATTATTACCCTTTTTACTTTCTAAAATGAATTAATTTTTTTTTTTTATATAAACAAACTTTATCCAGAAGGACAAACCTGTGGAGACCCAGAAGAAAACACTGCTTTGTTTCGCTCTCTGCTTTGTTTTCCTCACCTGTAGGTCCGAGGTGTCCCTGGGAAATGCATCCACGAGCTCTCTGCGGGGCACAGTGAGGGTTGCTCCGTGTTCCTGCAGGGACCAGGATTTCTGGGAATGCCTGGTGCCCTCCCCCAGCCTCAGCCACAGCCACGTCCTGTGGCTGGAGATGCTGCTGGGGGCCACCCCCCGGTGGTCACCGCTGCTGTCACTCCGGCCCGCGGACCTTGGTAAGCACCAGTTTAACCCTTTGTTCACAGGGAGCAGCACTGGGTGTCTCTGCTGGGAAAGGAGGGCGCAGACAGGATGGGAAAAACTTCCTGGAGGTTGCTCAGCTCCTTAATTCCTGTCTGGGCTCCAGTGCAAAGCAGACGGAGCACAGCCCAGGCAGTCAGGACTTGGAATTTATAGCCAGGAACTTATTTCTAATTCTTTCTAATCAGGACCTCTCTGTGCCCAAGTCCTTATCAGGACTAAAATGAAAACCTGAGGGGAGAAAAAGAAGCTGTTCCCAAAGCTACTTAACAAATAAACCCACCCATTTTCCCAAGCAGCTCCCGTCCTGATCCTTCCTTCCTTCCACATGCAACACCAGCGTTCTCCAAGTTGGAAAACATTCCTGTGTGTTTGGTCAAGTTGAAGCTCTCCTGACATGATGAATTTGATATGTGTTGCTCTCCAATACGCCCAGTTATTGCAGGTTTTGGCAGATTTCATAACGGCAGGAACTGTCAGCCACGGGGAGAAAAATTAAAGTTTTATGAATATCTTATTAACTTAAAAACGGAGGGGTTTGATAAACTTCCTCCTAACTGATGTGCTTTGCAGACAGAGTCAGTTAAAAGTCTCTGGGTGGGCCAGTTTTGAAGACGAGAGATGGCATTTTTCAGCATGCTGGGTTTAAATTATGCTACAGGAAAAAATTAAAAATTCAGGCTCGAGTCTGCCAGTATTTAAAAATCCCATAATTAGTTAGTTCTGCTTAGTGAAGTATGTTTTAAAAATGCATCGTATTAATATATGTTCTGCCAAGATTTAGCTCAATTAAAATAATTTTGAATGTAAAACTCTGAATGCTTGTGTAATGTGGATTTTATTTGCTTATAGTGGAGCAGGTGGCACCAGCAGAACAAGCATCATTATCTGTGCTCAGAAAGTGGGATCTGATTCATGGAAGTGTGATGGAAAAGCCACTGACTTTTGTTTGCCTCGTCCTAAATCACTCCCTGCTGGGCTTCATTACATTAATTGCTTTGAGATGGTGTATACGTAATAATTAAGTAAAATCTGACTTAGCGGAGTGAATTTATACTGAAAATAAGAGCGGGGTGTTGGTGTAACTGAGTGAGATTCCAGTTATACCACTTAAAAGAGACACCTTGGAGAGCTGGACACCCAGTGCAGATGGAACAGGAAGGGAACACGTGCCCAGTGCCCAAGATCCTTGGGAATGTTCTCCCTTCAGTTTTTGCCCGTGGTGTTCACCCTGCGGTGGTTTGGAGCAGGATTTTACTCTTGCACGGGAGAAACTTGGCTGGGAATGAGGACAAGGCCAACCAAGGTCTCAAAAGTAGGAATGTAATTGAGGAACGTAACCCTGAGGATCATTCTCAATTGCCCACCCACTTCCCACTCCAGAGTTCTCTCCCTCCTTATGGGAAATTTCCAAACCCTCCATTTTCACTTTGCCCTAACGTGGCTCTCCTGGAGATCTTCTTCCAGGGCCATAATCTCTGTGGGAGGATGGGAATGTTTAGGAAATCCTTGTGTACAGTATGAGGAGCAAATTGATTTGCTCAGCTCTCCCATCCCTCACTCATTCCCTCTTCTCAGCAGGACAGGGAATTCAGCACTTGGTTACTGGGAAGAGTCGTGGCCTAGGGGAAGGAATTCCTGTGGATTTAAGGCAAATGGTGTTGTAAACAGTGTTTCTTGCTGACTACAGGACGGTGCCAGGGTGGCTTTTCCAGGGATATTACACATCCCTGCCACACAATGGAGCAGCTCTTGAAAACGGAGTTCAAAGAGGCGGCACGGAAGCGAATCTGACTCAGTAAAACCCAGCGAGGGGCAGTGATTAATTGTCAATTAATTTGTCTGCAGTAAAGCCTGAAGCTCCCCTGAACCTGCACCTGGAGCTGGCAGAGAGGGGGCAGGTGAAGATCTGCTGGTCCAACCCTGTGCTGCTGCCGTTCCCTCTGGAGTACCAGCTGAAGGTCTCGGCTCCTTCGGGACACAGGGAATGGCAGGTGAGGCAGCTCCGGGCTGGGCACTCTCCCACATCCCAGGATTCCCACCACACTCCTTGTCCTCTGTGGCTGGGCTGCTGGAGCTGGGCTTGGCACACTGCTTTTCCCTGAGCTGGAAAAGCTGGAACGCTGGATTTTGCCTGCGCGAGCAGCCACTGCAGTGGTGAAAGGCCCGTGTCCTGTTGGGTCTTACAAACAAACTCCCATCGTTTTTTCTGGATGAAATCCTGGATCCTGTGAAGTCTAAAGGCAGAGCCTTTTCCTTTCAGCAAACCCCATATTCTGTGACACATCTGTGTTTAATATTTATAGGTTTTAGTAGGGAGTTGTTTTTGCTGTTTCCACCACGCAACAGGAATAGAAAGCAGCTGTTAATTAGCAATCCATAATGAAACAGCTTGTTTTCCACAGAGTTATGCAACTTCTACCACTTGAAATTGACAGTAAATTTCAAGAAGGAAGCTTTTTTACCCAACTTACCTAAAAACGTAGAAAATCCTTGTGTACAGTGTGAGGGCATTATCTCCTGTCTCTTAAGGTGTAAATTGATTTACTCAGTGCTCCCATCCCTCTTAAAAACTGGGTTTAAAGAGAAAGTCTGAAAGAGAATTCTGCCTCTGGGATTTTTATTTTGGTTCCCTCTGTCTCTTTGTCCTTTCCTGTTTGATTTTACACCAATAATGGTTTGTGATAACCCAACAGATGCTTCTGGAAACCTCGCTGGCCATAGACAATGCCCTGCTCGATTCTTCATCCTCAGTTCAGGTGAGGGGCAGGAATCTCCATGGTCCAGGCTTCTGGAGTGACTGGAGCACACCATACAATCTCAGTTTGGGAGGTAGGACACGCGGAATTTGGAATGAAACTGATTTCCCTGTTCGGTTTGTTTGGAATTGGTGTTGGAGAGCATGTGTTATCCAGGGAGCACAGTGTGCACGAGTTGGGATGAGAAATCCTGGGAAGTTCTTCCCCTTCTGCTGCTCTCTCTCTGGCTGGCTTTGCCTGAGGCTCAGCTCTTTCCCTGGGATGAGGAGCTGTGGGTAACACACCTCCATGGCTGTGGCTCCCTCCCCCAGCACCTGTTCAATCCCAGAAAAAGCTCTTTTCCTCAGAGTTTTTCCGTTTCCATTTTCACTTGGCAGCGCTGAGCCTCTCCTCAATTGAAGATTTTTCTCCTAATGCTTTCTCTCCCTTCTGGTCTGGGCTTTGTAGCTGAACTAAAGGCCCAGAGCAAAACGAAATGTACTTTTTGTCTAGTCCCATCTTGGATTTTAGTGCTAAGCCCTGTGCAGGGACTGACTCTCTGATTCATTTTTTTTTTGTGTTGTATTTTTTACATAAAACACAGGACGCCTCATTACAGGGTTAGAGGCCTAATGGGCCTTTAATGTTTTACATTTCTATCTACATAGATACATACATTAAAAAAAATTCTACATAACTATATAGCCTTGAGAATTTTGGGGGGTAAATACACATTTTCCCTCTTACGTATACTGATGTTTTTCAGAAGGGATTTATGAATGCATTGAGAAATAAGGAATTAAAAGAGGTGCAGTAGATAGATTATTTATTTTTTATTAATTCCGTGATGGGATTTGTAATTCTATTAAGAATACATCTCATCAGCAAAATAATGCCAGTGTGCCAGAACTGGTGGCAGCAGAGAGGGATTTATTTCTTCATGCAGGCATTTAGATTTTTATACATCTCACCAGCTTCATGTTCTGATTTATATTTAACATGAAAACCTTCAACAATGACAGCTCCTAAATCTGCTTTACTGCCTGAGAAGGGGAAATTTTGGGGAAATCCTAAAATAATCTCTGCTTGGCTTCCCAGCTGTGGAAAACAAACCTGACCTTTAAGGGATTTTCACACTGACTTTGGGGTGTCTTTGGCAAACAGCTCCATTCCGGCTACACCTGTACTTCCCTGAATCCCTGAGTGATGGAGGCTGAGCTTCCACATCTCTCCACCCTTTGGAAATTCAGTGCTGCAACTTGGTGTTAATTGCACTGCTGAGACTGTAAAACAAGTTTTGGAAACTTCAATCTGCTGACTTCAGGAGGAGGAGGAGGAGGAATAGCAGCTCCTGCAAAGATTGATTCATTTATTGTATTCCCCTTGCGCTGCTGTGTGTTGCTCTCACTGCACCCTCCAGTGATTTTTCTGCTCATTTAATTCCTGTTTGCCTGGGGATATTCAAGATTATTTTAATCAGAGTTTAGAAACTTCACTGATGGGGGGAGCCAGTGCAAGGCTCGTTTCCGCTCCTCTGCCCTGTCGTTGTTCGTAGTGATTTAGAAGTAAGAATCAACACAGCTGCATGATGATAATAATAATAATATTCTTCTATTGACAAACGGTTTTATGTTTTGTGATTCAGTTTCATGTCTCAATTGATTATTTTTTTTTCCCTTTTTTCCTCCCCTTTTGTGCAGCTCAAGTCCTGTACTTCCCTCCCAAGCTGCTGACCAGTGCTGGCTCCAACATTTCATTTCACTGCATCTATAAAAACAAAACCAAGCCTGTAGAGCCCCAGGAGGTGGTTTGGTGGCTGAATTTAGCAGAAGAAATCCCAGCCAGCCAATATTCTCTTGTGAGCAATCGTGTAAGCAAAGTTACTCTTTTCAACTTGAAAGCAACCAAACCTAGAGGAAGTTTCTTCTATAACGCTTTGTACTGTTGCCATCAAAGTAGGGAATGTCACCATAGATACGCTGAATTATATGTTGTAGGTAAGATTCCAGAGGCTTTTCCATTCTCCTTTTGGTGCTTTTTAACAGCAAGGCTGGAATATTTCCATTTAAACTCCATTTAAGGTTTTGTTGGCTTGTAACGCGTTGTTTTTTTTTTTTTATAAAGCGTTGTGTTTTTATTAATCAGCTTTCAATGTGTTTTAATTAGACATGAATTTTAATATCTCCTGTGAGACTGATGGATACTTAACTAAAATGACTTGCAGATGGTCTGCAAATCCAAGCACTTTGCTCCTGGGGAGTTTGCAGTTAAGATACCACAGGTATGGATGGATTTTAATTCACTCTTTATGTTTGGAAAGCGTTGCTCAGAATATTATTGCAGCAAGGAACTCTGGAGAAATGTAATTATGAAATTACAGATTCTGTAAGGTGGGTTTATTCCCAACAGGTATGCAGGAAGAGAGCTGAGTATGTGACATAAATCCTATTTACAAGGTTTTTCAGCATTTTTAAAACTCTGGATGCAGTTTGGGAGCCAGTTCTCTTCAAGGACTTTGCTTGGAGCAGTTATAAACATTATTTTAGTTGTTCCTATCTAGCAGTTGTAAGGAAATAGGGGAAAAGAGCCCATTCACAGTGGGAATGCCTGACCACTGGAGCAGTGGCCCAGGGAGCTGTAGAATCCCTGTCCTTGGAGACTCTCAGATGCCAACTGGATGGAACCAATTCCATCTGATGGGATTTAACCCTGCTCCGAGTCTCGGGGCTTGAGGAGGTCTCCATTCAGTCTTGGGTTTTTCTGTAATCCTGTCTCTTTTTTCCTATGTACAGACAGCTAAAAATAGAGGATGAAATAAATTCATTCCAAGATGGAAAAGAAGTCTTGCTTAGAGAATCAAGTCTTAGTTAATGAAGGGAATATTCCTTTATGAAGGCAGCATCTTTGACTGCAGCAATCACAGAATCCCAGGACGGTTTGGGTGGGAAGGGACCTTAAAGTCCATCCATTCCCACCCCTGCCACGGGCAGGGACACCATCCTTTGTTCCAGGTTGCTCCAAGCCCCATCCAACTTCACCTTAGACACTTCCAGGGATGGAGAATTCTCAGTTTTCTCTGTGTTTTGTTTTCAGGCTGTTTAATTCTGTCAGCTAGAGCAGGGAGAACTGGGATGTTGTATGGAGCAACCACATTTTTGTTTACAAAATGGTTATTAAATTATTAAATTAAATGGTTATTTTTTGTTTACAAAACCTGGTTATTAAATCAGTGGTGCCACCATCCTTATCTTCCCTCATCTGGACAAATATTGCCTGTGGTATTGTTTTACCTTGAAACTAAAGAATCCCTGAGAGTTCTTGATATATTGAACTTGAGAGTTTCCTAGAACCACTTTTGTCTTTATATCAACAAGACAGACAGACAGGAAAAAAAAAAAAATCCAGAGTTTTACTGCTGTGCTGGACTGGATATGCAGGAATTTTGGCAAACAACTTCCACCAGCTCTGAGGGCCTAATCCTTTGGAAAGCCAGCCTGTCTTCTCTGTTGGAGGTGGACTGAAATTTTGAATTATCCTGGTAGCCAGGTGAATATTTCCCAGGGTTTTGTGAACTAAAGGAATAACTGGAATGCTTAAAATTTCAAGTGGAGGCTTTTGGGGCAGGATTAATGCCTGGCTGAGTGCTGAGGTAGGTTTTGTTTAAACTGCCTTCCCAAATATGAATATAATGAGTGTGCTGCTGGGCAGGGAGCTTGAAATCAAACCCATGCTGCTCTTGTCAGGGTTTTTATTCCCACTTTTTTTCCCTGTTCAGGTTTAGCTAAAAATGCAGCTTTGTAGTAGGAGGTGATAATGTGTACATTTGTTAGTGTTCCTGCTAGATCAAACAGTGACATTAACACTGCCTGCAAATCCTTCCCAGATGCTGGTGATCTTTCTTCTTGTTCTCGGTCTTTTTTTTTTTGGTTGTTTGTTCAGAGTGAGATCTGAAAGGAGAAAATTAAATAAAATTCCCTGATTTCCTGCTGCTGCTCCATTTTGGAGCTGAAAGTCAGCTCTGCAGGGATGTGTGTGATGGTTTGGCTGGTGGCGTTTTGTTTTGGTTGGGTTGTTGCTGCATCCTCCTCTACAGGCAGTGCTGCCAACAGCAACAGCTCCAAAGGGATCATCCTGTGGGAGCAGGGAATGCCAAGCTCAAGCTCCAGAGCCCTGCTTTAATCCCCGTTAGCTGTGTGGAAAAGGAGGGATTCAAGCCAGAGTAACTCTGGAGGTTCAGCTGAGTAACTCCCACCCTCTCCTGACCCCTCTCATCACGAGTCTGAGGAGAAATCTGGAAACTTTCCATCCCCAATAAGTTACCCAATTCCATTTTATCCAGAATCCAGGTCTCTTCTGTTGCCAGACGGGATAACGGTCCGTGGGATTTGGAATCCAGAACTGATATTTTTATGGGATTCCCATCTCCTGCAGACCTCCCTGTGTCTGACTGGGCTGCGTGGCACCTTTCCCCTGGCTGCCAGTTGGGATTTTGGAAGTGTGGAGTGAATTCCTGGCAGGAGATGTGCCTTGCTGTGTTTATTGCCAATACCTCCCTCACAGGAGGGATGAGTTTTTGGAGCTGCCTTCCCCTGCTGTACCTGTTTCTTTTTCTCATTTGTCTCTCATCAAAACTTCTCTGCACTGGGAAGAGCCTTCACGTCCTGCTTTTTCCAGGCAGAGAGCCAAAGCTTTGAGGAGTGACACTGCAGTGTTATTTATCCATTTAGTGCAGGTTCAGGATCCAAATAATCCTCAAAATCCCGGGATGGCTCCGATGACACCATTTGTGTTAATTACCTCCAGACTTGCAACCTATCAACTGAACCTGGGCTTGGGGTTTTTTTCCTCTCTTTTAAGGAGCCAAATTTATTGTGCTGACTTTCCGAGCCCACCTCCAACATCAGAGGTGAAAGAATGCAATTTGCAGAAGAATCATTCCTACGAGTGCACATTCCAGCCTATTTTCCTTTTGTCTGGATACACCATGTGGATAGAGTTCAAGCACTTCCTAGGAACCCTGGAATCCTCACCAACCTGTGTCATTCCAGCAGATGTGGGTAGGTGGAGATCCATGCACATCTCTCTTCCCTTGTGACCTTGGATTTTCAGGCCGTGGATGGGGTAGATGAAGTACTTTTCCACAGCATTTTAAATAAAAACAGGAGATTTTTGAATGTTATCTTGGCAGAGGCATTGGATTAAATGATATTTCCATACATTTTGCTTGGCACAGGAGCAGGTTGTAAATGAAACATTAAGTTTTGCATGTTTATTCCCTCAATATATTGTTATAACAGATATTGAAAAATGAAGGTTGTTTTGAAGGGTTTTTTAATCTAATTTTTCAGACCTAATTTCTCTTCAATTCATTAAGTTTATCGTCCAGAAGAGTGGAGCACTTTCTGTATTATTGACACAGTTCTATATTAATTTAAAACCATGGGGATTATTCACGATTTTCCATGCTGGTGCAAAGTTTTGTGACACACACAGCACTTAAATTTGGATAAAAAACAGAGGCTGGAGCAGTTAAAGTGTTTTAAAAGCTCAGAAATGTGCAAATCACCTCTTATTATCTGTGACAGACCACTCATGGGGTATTTTTGGGACACAAATGTGGACATATGTGAGAGCAAACAAGGCAGCTGGACCACAGAGGTGCTACATGAAATAAATTAGAATTAGATCATTAGAAAATACATTTATTTTGTGTGTGACATTGAATAGAACGATTTATCCTGGATGCAGTGTGCTCTTTATTTCAGTAAACCAAACATACCCACCCAAAATGAAAAACTTACTTATTTTTTGTTGTTTTTTTTCCTCCTCATTCACCCAATTAGCCCAAACAAGTTTATTCTAATTTGGCTTTATTAACAAACAAGGGATTTGGGACATTCCTGTTCATTCTGCTGGAGATCTGGGGGGAATTTCCAATGAATAAAATAAAACCATTCCCATTAATCATTGCACAATGTCTGTCACCAGCCTTTACAGGAGCTGCTGTTCCGTGCAAGGGTGAATCCCATTAAAATAATGGAATTGTGGAATTGCTAAGGTTGGAAAAGCCCTTTAAAACCATGGAGTCCAACCACTCCCCAGCACTGCCAAGGCCACCACTGATCCCTGTCCCCAAGTGCCACATCCACAGGGCTTTAAAATCCCTTCAGGGATGAGGATTCATTCACCACTGCCCTGGGCTGTTCCAATGCCTGATCACCCTTTCCATGAAGAAATTTTTCCCAGTCTCCGACCTAAACCTCTAAATCTAGCGCCAGGCTCTGCGTTTTGCTCTTTATCCCAGGGCAGGCACCAGGTGCCAGGCCCAAATGAACCTGCTGTGCTTTAAATGAAAATGAAACATCTGGAATCTTGCCCCATGGATCTTGTGTTTGCTTTCCTTGGAACAGCAGGGACCACAGTGTGTTGTTACCTGCCGCCCTCAGGACAAGGAGAAAGTAATCCATGATGGTTTGATTTAATGGGAAGTGTCAGTGCAGACATTGCAGTCATTTTTTGCCTCTTTCCCTTTTCCAGTAAAGCCTCTTCCCCCTTCCAACGTTGGAGCAGAACTCAGCAGGAATGTGGGGCTGCTGAACGTGAGCTGGACAAAGCCAGTCTTTGCCAACAGCGAGCTGAAATTCCAGATCCGCTATGCAGAGAACAGGGAAGGGATTCCATGGGAGGTACTGCCTTTTTGCATCTGGATTGCAGCAGGAATCAGGGCATTGCTGGCATGTGGCTGGTTTTTGTGGAATTTATGGCATGGAGTGAACCACAGGCACAAGCATTTGCGGTGTCTGGCAAAGGAATAGTGCTGATTATCCCACTCCCTTATTGGATTCATTTTCAGGAATTTTGACTCCCAAGAGCTGCCTAAACATCCCTCTGTCCTCACCCCCCACTTTGTGCCTTCTCTCGCAGCTTTATGAAGCCCCAGCCCCGCCGAGCAGCTCGGCTGTGATCCAAGTTGAGCAGCTCTGTGTGGAATACGTGGTCCAGGTGCGCTGCAGGGAATCGGATGGGTCTGGATACTGGAGCGACTGGAGCGCATCAGCCCAAACCCTGGTGCAGGACATCAGAGGTCCGTGTGCTTCCAGGGACACCCTGGGAGCTGGGCTGGGCTTTTCCAGGCTGAAGTGCGACTCTGTCCTCCCAAAATTGTTTTGCAGCTCCCTTGCAAGGCCCGGAATTTTGGAGAGTCGTTACTGAGGATCCAGCAAGGAAGCAGAGGAATGTTACACTCCTGTGGAAGGTGGGAGCAGCTGCACTTTGGGTTTTTTCCTTGGATTGCCTGGAATTGCCAGAAAAGTGGAGTTTGACAAGCACATCCCTACTCAGGCAGTCACTGCTTGTGGAAGTTGGGATCTGCCCTCTGTGTTCCTGCCTCCTGCCTGGCTAATCCCAGAGGCCGTGGGGGTCACTGGTGAATCCTGGGTGTAATACTGGGATAAAATGGGAGATGCTTTCGCTTTCCTTGCCTTCAAAGGTTAATGCAGGACAGAGGAGAAGGTCCCTCGGTGCCTGCCCACTGCAGTTTCTCATGTTCAGTGTGCAAACAGCTGCTCTGGGTTGTGAAAAATGCGTGAAACAGGGAATTACTGGAGGAATCTGGAAGTTTGGCTTGCCTTGTCCTTTGCTGGGAAAAGAGGGAATGAGTGTCAGCTCTCAGGGAGGGACAGAAGAAATGAAGTTTTTCAAAGGACCCCAGTCCTTGGCTAAAAGGACAAGAACCAGGCTACAGAATATTTTAATTGGGTCATGTTTTCCTCAAATTGGAGCTGCCCAAACAACATTTGCTTTGGGAATACAGGAGTGGGGGATGAATTCCTGAATTAATTCCTGCGTTTGCTGCAGCCTCTGATGAAGAATCACTCGTTGTGCAGCGTGAGCAGATACATCATAAAGCATCAGACTCCAGGGAACACCTCCTGGGAGGAATATGTGGATCATGGCACCAGCTGGTCCTTTCCATGGACGGAGCCAACACACACTGTCACAGTTTTAGCCATGAATTCTCTTGGAGTTTCTGCCGTTAATTCTAATTTAACTCTGTCCCAGCAAATGAGCACAGGTAAGAACAACAGCATCCATTTGGGGATGTGGAAAACGCTGGGAATGCTTGTGAGGCTTTGGGATAAATTCCTTCTGTTAGAATAAGGAATGTTTTGTGGGGATACGTTCAGCACCAGCAGAGCTGTCTGAAAACTGGAATTTCCATCACTTGGAAGTCCTGATGTTTTTTGGGTTGCGAAAAGAGTTGTCTGTCACTGGGCTGTCTTTCCTCCACTAATAGAATATTAAGTAATTCATTAAAAATAAAATCTTGCTGGAGAACTGATCTTTCATCTTCTCAATTTGGGAACACCCAACGTTCCTGCTGGGGAATGTTTTGTTGTTTCCAGGATGAAATGTGGTCGTGTTTTGGACTGCCAGGGCACAGAATTCTCAGACTTTCTGAGCAGCAATTCCTCCTTGACTTCCTCAGCAGCAATTCCTGGCTTTGGCTGCACTCTGCTTAATTTATTCTTGACAGTGCAGGAGTTGTTAATTTTTTGGCCAAGGATAATTAAGGAGTTGCAGGTGAGAATTGGGATATTTGATGTAAGACACTTGATGTATTTAATGGAACCCCAACCTTGCTGGCTTCAAGAGAAACCTCTCTGCTGATGTGAGCTAAAGCTCAGGCTTTATTGCACAGAAGGTGATTAAAGAGGGGGTAAAGTGGTGACACTTCAGCAGGGGTGTGGTTGGAAGGATGTGGAATCCCAGCTGTTTTCCCTGTTTTCCCCGTTTTCCCCAGTGCCCTCCGTGCGGTCCCTGAGTGCTTACCTGGTGAACAGCACCTGTGTGGTGGTGGTTTGGAGCCTGTCACCCCAAATCCATGGGATGACTTCCTTGGTTATTGAGTGGAAGAACCTGAACAAAGAGGAGGAGCTGAAATGGGTGCGAGTTCCTCCAAATATCACTAAATATTTTATTTATGGTGAGTGCGTGCTTGGAAGTAAAATTGATGGTGTTAAGTTCATGATGTTAATTGGGGTGGAGCAGAAAACGGAGCATTGCTGGGCTCCATTTCTGGATGACTGCCATGGCAAGGACCAATAAACCAAATTCTGATCATCATTAGAGGACTGATTGTTGCATTAATAATCAGATTAACAGAGGGTGAAGCTCAGGACTGTGTTCATTTTGTGGCAATGCAATAAAATTAATTCTGGAATATTGAACGGCTAACTATTGAACTTAATATGTGCTTTTCCTTTGCATTTTGACTTCACCCTTAGAAATTATTCCAGAAGCTCCATCAGGTGTTAATTCCATGACAGAACAATGCTGGATTAGGAGTTTTAATCTTGGGATATTAAATTAGGTATCCATAAAAGATGGATCCATTATTGCCCTCCCTCGGCTGTTCTCAACTCTGATCTGTGGGCAGAGCTCCTGTGGAGGGAATTTTTTAAAAGCTGGATAATGGTTTGGATTCCAAAGGCTGATTTCCTCTTTCCAGATTATTTTATTGTGGTTGAGAAGTACCAGTTCAGCCTCTACCCTGTGTTTGCTGGAGGAGTTGGCAAAGCCAGAGCCACGGATCAGTTTGCCAGAGGTGACTGACAGGATCTTTTTCCGTGCCTTTTATGAAGTAGGAACTTGTAAAAATGACCTTAAAAATGCAAAATTTTCTGTCTTATCCAGAAAAAATGTAGTAATAAAGTAGTTGTAATGTAACTATAAACTAGACCTAGACTTCAGATTTAATTTGAAGACTCTCTGTGGGCTCGGTTGAGTCAGGGACTAAATTCCCATTTAAAATCATTCCTTTTTGTCTGTTTATTCCCAAGGGAAAGGTTTGTGGATGTGCAATAAAACGGTTGAACAAGGGCTATTTTTCCATCTAAGCTGTTTTTTTCCTGCTCTTTGTTATTTCCCTGTTGGGAACTATTTGCTCACAGCCAAATTATTTTGCTGCATTAATACCTGAACTCCTTGATTTCCAGGTGGATTTGAGGATGGGAATGCTGGCAGCCTCTCCGTGGTCCTGCCAATCCTTATTTCCACCTCGGTTTTGTTGCTGGGAGCGTTGCTGCTTTCACACCAAAGGTATTTTGTTCCTTGTTATCCCAAACTCCAGGTGCTGCAGCTTCACTGGTGCCAGGCTGCTGAACTGGTTTCACAGAGTCCCAGACTGGTTTGGGTTGGAAGGACTTCTAAGTTCATCCCATTCCCACTCCCAGCCCTGGGCAGGGACACCTCCCACTATCCCAGGTGGCTCCAGCCTGGCCTTGGACACTTCCAGGGATCCAGGGGCAGCCACAGCTTCTCTGGGCACCCTGTGCCAGGGCCTCCCCACCCTCCCAGGGAACAATTCCTTCCCAGTATCCCTCCCTCTGGCAGTGGGAAGCCATTCCCTGTGTCCTGTCCCTCCAGGCCCTCTCCAGCTCTCCTGGAGCCCCTTTAGGCACTGGGTTGGGATCATCCAGCACAGCCTGTCTGTACCTTTTCTATTTTCCCAAGCTGCCACCTGGTTATGTCCCTTCTTTATTTTTTCTCCTAAATTTGGGCCATTTGTAATTATCTCAAATGATGATTTCATTGTCACAGTGCTGTGGGTAAATAAAATTGCAGGGATTCCTTTCCTGCCCAGTCCCTGTGAGCACAGCACCAACTCCAGCATTTCCCTGACATTTCAGAATGAAGAAGCTGCTCTGGGAGGATGTTCCCAATCCCAAGAACTGCTCGTGGGCACAAGGAGTGAATTTCCAGCAGGTTTGTATTTCCCTGGTGCTGCTGCTTCCCCCACCCAGGGTCTGAGCTCAGGACTGAGCTTTACCTGTGAGTTAGGCTGGACCCAGCCTGGATTCCTGAAGGAAGAACTTGGAGCCTCTGGAATCAGCAATACAGGGAGCTAAGAGCTGGACATGGGCCAGCACCAGACACCAACACCTCTTGGAATGTTCCAATTTTAGGGCAAGTAGTAAATGAGTTGTAGAATTAATGGCTGGAAGGTTTAAGCACCTTAGTCTGCACCAGAACCCAAAGTTTCTCCTGATCCTGGAGTCTCATCACCCAGACAATAATCCATATTTAAGTCTGATAATTCTGGAACAGCCTCTCAGGGCAGAAGATTTTCCAGGGATTTAGTTTGTGTTCCCAGTGATGGTTTCATTTCTCATCTTTTGTTTCATTTGATTGAAACAGAAAATGGGCATTCTTTGAAGTCTAATCATGGTCACTGCCTGCTCAACCCCTGGGCCAGCTCCAGGCTTCTTGTCCAGAATTATTACAAGGTTTTTAAAAATTAATATTCAGGAGAGAGGACGCATAGACAGAATCCAGTGCTGATGTTTTTAAATAGAACCAATCCTGAAAGGAATTCTGCCAAAAATCCCAAATGCCCTCACAAAAATTAGGAGCCAGTGCCATGTGACAGACCATGTTTAAATCTCTGACATTAGGTCTGGATTTGAAAAAAACTAGGGAGAAATCCTCAAGGAAAATCTGATTTTGGTGATTTTAAGGCAGTTGGAGTCGCTAAATCTGACCTGCACGTTGGATTTAGAATGTTGGGAATGAGCTGAAATCAGGGATTAAAGTGGATAAAGTTTTAACTGGGAAGGGAGGGTGAAGCTGCCACCCTGGTGACACTGCTCCATATTCCTGTGCCCTGTTCCATAAGGAATGGGGAAGAAATGATCCATGGAAATACGAAGGGAATTGAAGTGTGGCAGGATTTCTGGCAGGTTGGTTTGGAGCAGAAAATGTGGCTGGAAAATATTCCTGACCATTGGTCACACTGAAGCTGCATCTCTCTCTCTCTCTCCATGAGTGCCCAAGGCCACAACAACTTCTTTGAAGCACTGTTTTTAGGGCCAAATCCTGCTTTTCCATCTGATCCTGGAATTTCCAGGAGAAGCAGCAGTGTCCAGTCCATGGATTTTCCTTAGTCCATGTATTTTCCTTACTTCTAACAAGCACTGATCACAGGAACTACAGGAATAGCCCATATCCCGCTCCTGGGAAATTCTGACATCATTCCCAAGGCACTTGGTGTAGAATTCCTGACTTGTCCTGGTGCACACCAACCTTAAATCCTTGAACCAACACCTGGTCGTCACTTTTTCCATTCAGGACAGCACATCTGGGATTTGGTGCTCCGGAGTTGTATTTACAGAGAGTTATTTTATCCTGATTTTGTTGCTCACAGCAGGAGGGGATTAAATCAGCCCCTAAAACGTGGAAGTTTTGCGTCTGGACCCTGATCTGGGCCTGTCTGCATCATGTCAAAATCCCAACTATTTTCTCAGTAAAATAATCAATAAAAATAAATAAGCCCTAGGAAACAATTCTGAGAAATTATTGAAACACAACTGCAGATGTTTTTTAAGGAGATTAATCTCAGTCTTGTGGGTGTCTAAATCACCCGGCCGATTCCCAGTGTGCCGAGTGAAATCTCTGGGAAAGTCAGAATCTGGGCCTGCCAGAATTTGTCCAGTAGCAGATTCTGGGATATCAGCAACTGGAGTGCAAAGGAATTTTGGCTTTAACCTGTCTCAGGAATGGTGACTGGCCTACAGCTCCAAGGCAATCCAGGGGGATTGTTGGGTCGTCCTGTGCAGGGCCAGGAGTTGCACTGGATGATCCTGGCGGGTCCCTTCCAGCTCTGCATTCCATGATTCCATGTTGTTTGTGAGACAACGTAGAACTGGAACAGGAGAGCAAAATACAGCTGGGTGGGTTTGGATCCCAGCAAGATCTGGGAGCTGCTGGCCTGAGCCTGACTTTTCTCCTGGATTTCCTGGAACTCCTTGCCTGTTGTTTGTGCCCGGCTCCGTGCGTGCGTCTCCCGTGGAAATCCAGCCCCGCTCACCCAGCTGGCTCTATCCGGAGGCTCCCATTTCCCAGGCTGCTGGATTATGCATTGAATGTGATAAATATCTGACAGCTCCTGATGGGTGACGTGGCAGAGGTGACAGATGGTGGCCTTTGCCAGCAGCCCCCCTGTCCCTGAGCGGGATGGGTTTAATCTCCGTGGTTGCAGATTCCGGGCTGGGCCGAGGGAAGGGATCCAAACATCTCCATTATGGATAACCCAGCTGCCTGGAGGAGGAGAAAACACGGCTTTTTTTCATTGTTCTAAAGCTCCCTGTTAATTTTGGTGTGGGAAAGTGATGGATTTGTGTGGGATGAGTATCAAATTCAGGGCCCTGGTGTCACCAACAGCGAGGCTGGACTGAGTAGAGGCCCCAAACTTCTACTCCTTGCTCTAATCTCATATTCCTCTGAGAATTTTGACAGGTTCCTCATTGTTTTGGCAGCTTCCCTGCTGTAAAACATGGCTTGTTCATGCACAAAAAACCTGCTTTAATTAGTTTTGTCTTGAATTCATTAGGAAAGACACGATTTTCAAGGGAATTTTCCCTGGGAGCTGTCGTGTTGCTGTCAGTTCATCCTGGTGTGGAATTTACACGTGCATGTATTAGGGAGTAGTAAATCCTACCTTTCTCCCAAATAAAGGTGTTTCACTCAGTTCAAACATGCAGCTGCTCCTCAGATGGGAAAATGCTCCACAAATCCTATGGAAAGGTTGAAATTAACCTGGATAATACAGTCCTAGCAGGGCAGGTTACTTCAGCTGGTGTATAAATGATTCAATCTGTCGAGGAAGTGTTTTGGAGAGGATTTTTCACTATCAGCTCTTAAAACACAATGCGTGAACTTGATGTGGCAAAACTCCAGGGTCCTGGGAATGCCCTGGGAATGAACTGGAGTGTTAGTCTGTGATCCATAAAACCAGTGGCTGGATACTGGAATAAAGCTATTATCTAAGAAATGAGCATTAAAATATCTCTTTTCTTCCAGCCTGAAACTCTGGAGCATCTTTTTGCCAAGGATCCTGAGGCAATGTCATTTGAGCCACTTCTCCTGGAAGCCGGGATAGTGCTGGAAGACATCAGTGTCACCAAAGCCTTGCATGGAGAAGACACTGAGGGTTTTTTAGGGATGGATTCCATGTTTGCAACCCCCCAGGACTCGGAACGTGACTCCGCTTGCTCCAGCAGCCACTTCCACAGCAGCAGCTTTTCCAGGAGCTCCCAGGATGGAGAAACCACGGCCCAGTGTGACCTCAGATATGCCACTGTCATCAGTAACTCCAGATCCAGCGGGCTTTCCCAGTGGAAAATGAATCCAAGGAGTTGTTTTGATAGGTGCTTTTTAGGGGAGGATTCCGTAGTTTTAGGAAGCGCTTGGGAGGTGGGAAATGGAGCATTCCTGGTGTTCCCTGGCCCACCCGGCTGGCAGCCCAGCAAGGCTCTCTCCCTGATTTCTTCAGAGGGATTCTCAGAGCCTTTGGATGATGCTTTCCCAGACAGTCCTGAGCGGAGCCTCTATTACCTCGGGATAACACCCCTGGAAAAAGGAGAAAAGGACATTTTCCTGACAGAAAATTCCAGGGTGATGTGTCAGTTCCATCCCACGGATGTGGGGGTTCTCCAGCACGTTCCAACAAATGTCAAGGAGTTTTTCCAAAGCAGCCTCAAGCCTAAAGCCACTGTTCCCTACGTGCCACAATTTCGGATGGCTACAGCCAAGGAGACCGTGGAGAAAAACTGATATCACCACCCCAAAATTTGACATTCTTCCTGTTTTTCCAGGTGTTGAGGCATTCCCTGTTTTCCCTGTCCGGATTTCTCCAGTTTGTTCTGGTTTTAGGGTTCACCTGGAGGCCCCAGGGGAGAGAGAGCAAGGATGAGCTGATAGGTGGCCTGAAATATTTGTTAGGTGTGGTGATTTTTGGGAGGGAGAAGCTGGAATGGGTCATTTTTGTGGCACTGAGTCCACCTGGATGTGCTTGGAAGGAATGGATCAAGTAGTGAAAGACTGCAAGAAAAGGAGGAGAATCCAATTTCTGGTGTCTCCCTGAATTGTGGGATTGTTACCTGGATAACACGATGTGCTTGGAAGTAAAATCTCCACATTTTTATCATTGGACACAAGGTTCCAGTAGGAATGGTGCTGTTGGAAGATGGCTATCTCTTCCCAACCACTTCCTTAAGATTCCATGGTAAAAAAGGCTGGAATTTGATCCAAGGATCCTGTATTTTTGACCTTGTGAGAGGTAACCTCTGTCCATGGACCTGGAGAAGTCACTTGGCCTCCACCACCCTGCCAGAAAGCTTCAGGCGGGAGGAACATCCTCCCAAGCTCTGTCTTTTCTGGGATAAGCAGGAAAACAAACCCACACCTATTTGCACGCCAAATCTATTTGGGTTTTTTTTTTTTTTAACCTCATAAATGCTTTCCTACACGTGCCTTTTCAGAGAACTGTTTAGAGGAGCTAAGGATGAATCTGTTGTGTATTCCAAAGGTAAATTTGTGTAAAACTTCAGAGAGGCAAAACCAAAAGGGTAAAAACCAAAGCAACTTAAGCCCAGCTTAACACAAAACCCCACTGCTGGTTTTTGGCCAAGCTGCTGACCTGGCTCTTGTGAGGCTTTTTCCTTGTGCTGCTGAATGTGACACAGATTGGATCTTCTGGTTTCCAAAATGTTGTGTGTGGTGAGGAATGAAATCGTGTTTTGCGTTAGGAACCAAAAGTCATCGTCACCGTGATTGGAGGCTGCAGGATAAACCCAGAGCATTCCAGGGTAAAGCTGTGATGGACACCTGGATGGATGCTGGATTTAGGATTCACTTCCTGCTGTTGGGAAGGGAGAGGATAGCCCAGTTCTCTGGAGTCCGGATTCCTTTTGGGAGAAGTGTCCAGAAAAATGATTCCGTTGAGTTTGGAAATTGTGATTCTCAAGAAACGAAAAGCTGATGTTGGTTTGAGCCTGCACAGTCCATACGTAATTCCCAGGAATTCCACAAGGACAGGGGGAGCATTAACCATGGGAATAATCAGCTGAGAGAGCTGGGAAAGGCTTTCCTGGGAATGTGGGAAGATGCAGGAGTGAAGCTGTGTTGAGAGATGTGCAGAAGGTCTTCTCTCGGTGGACACTGGTGGGAGTCCTCCCGCTGCCATCCCATGGTTTTTCCTGATGGCCAGAGCAAGTGGTGCTCCTCAGGAAAATGTGGATCTGCTGTGAGGAATACAGGAAATAGGAGCTGATCTCTTCTGCTGCAGCAAAAGGAGGAGATTTTTGGTGGGATCAGTGTGGAACCAAGTGACTGAATCCCTCCCTGGGGGTGTTCCTGTCCTGGAGCAATCCCAGTGTTCCTGACAGTGCCGGTCAATCCCATCCTGACCCGCAGCAGAGGACAGGCCACAGCTGCACCATTCATTCCATGAAGAATTCCTGGACCTGGCTCTCAGGCTGGTGCTGCCATCCGGATTGAAGGGACATTCAATCCCGCTCCTCACCTCTCCTTGCTCCCACATAAATCCAAGATCTCCATATCCTGAATCCACCATCTGCTCCCTCTGGCTCCGGCTCCGGCCGCTCCTTTGGCAGGAGCTGCATTTGGGAGGGAAAACTGGGAGCTGGGGCAGGGAAAACTGGGAGCTGGGGCAGGGAAAACTGGGAGCTGGGGCCAGTTGCCACTTTATTTTCCATCCTTATTTTTCCCCTCAACTTCAGGTCAGTGTGTTTAACACCGCTGAGCCCTTCCCAGGGATCCCTGTGTTTCCAGCCATCTCCTCGTGTCACAAGGAGCAAAATCTCCTTGGGTTTATTCCCGGCTGAGTTGGAGCTGGGAAGGTGCAGTGCCTGGTGGTTTTGGGACGTAAGGTGGTTTTTGTGGGAGCCAGGAGAAGCTCCCCCTCATTTCAGGACAGCTGCCCACCCAAGGGACATGGATGTCACCCAGGGGGAGGGCTGGAAGGAGCTTTGGACCAGGAGCTGTCCTTGAAAATGTCTGGAGCTGGGAATCTGTGCCTGCTGTCTCTCCTGGGCTCCGGCTGCGTCCTGGCAGGAGAGCTGGGAAGTGCCTGCCAAGAAACAGGGAGAAAGTAGGGAACAGGGTCATGCAGGGATCTGCACTGGAGGAAGAATTGCTGGGGGAAAAGTGGATTTCAAGTGGTGACCTTCATCCTCTGAGGGGGTCTCCTCCAGCCAGGGCCAGTCCTGGGAGCAGTGCCCGGCACTTCCAAAGCGTCTCACTGCCCCAGGGCGTGGAGAGGGAAGAGAAACCTGTGGAAATGCACTTGGGAGCATCCCAAGAGCAGCCCAGCAGTGTCCCAGCCCAGTTTCCATTTCCTTCTCCCAGGGAAAACGTTGCTGCTTCTCCAGAAAGGTTCCTGTGCCACGAATAATCCTGGGCTAATTCCCAGGGAAGCTGGGTCATCTTGCAGAGAGATTGGATTGTTTTTGCTGTGGCTCCCACACTCACCAGGAAGGGCCTTTTTGGTTTTGACCAAGCAATTGTGCAGCTTCTGAGGTACAAATGAAGCTCTTGCAAATTAATTGTGGAGAGCATTCAGGAGTGGAGCTCATTTATGTAAGGAAATGAGTCAAAAGCGTCATTATTCCTTTTCCACGTCACTTGCAGCTCCAGTTAAATTCCCCCTTTAAAAAATAAATAAATCTGGAATTGATGTTTGAGCAGCAAAAACCTGATTTTCATGTTTTAGAATCCCAGAATCCCAGACTGGTTTGGGTTGGAAAGGACCTTAAAACCCATCCAGTGCCACCCCTGCCGTGGGCGGGGACACCTCCCACTATCCCAGGGTGCTCCCAGCCCCGTCCAGCCTGGCCTTGGACACTTCCAGGGATGGGACAACACTTCCAGGGATGTCCATGTGTGGATTGTTAGTCTGTCACTGAGCCATGGATATGTGCAGTCAGCCTTGGGTTTGGGAGCTTGTAGAAAAGCAGGATTTGATTTTCTCTTTTCCCTCGGGATAAACTGAGAACTGATTCCTTTTCTTTGCCAGGGAATTGGGGGTAATTATTTCCTGCTGATGAGAGTCATTTGAAAACCCACTTTTTCCCAGACTCAGGGTAATTTTGTCATTATTTTTGCCAATGAAATGCTTCTCTTCACTGTCCCTGGTGAGGAGGTGTCTGCCTGGCGTGGGAGCCAGTCCTGCTCCCGGGGTTTCCCACTGGAAAACTCCCTCACTTTTTTATTTTGGGAAAATCTTCAGAGTTTCACTTTACTGGGCCGGACCCTGAGGAGCCCAGAGCTGCTGTTTTTATCCACTGGCTCTGGAATGGCAACATCCTGTTGTCCTGCGGTGCAGGACAACCGGGAGGGCTCGGAGCATCGGGGGCAGGTGTCCCTGCTGTTCCTTGGCTGCATCATCCCAAGGGTCTTTTCCAAGCTAAATGACCCTGGAATGGTGTTCTGGCTCACTTGTCACCCGCACAGCTGCTCCTGCTGTGTCCGTGTGTGCGGGATGTGGTGTCAGAGCAGGATTCCTGCCTGGATCCTGTGTCAGCTCCAGGCTTGGCTTTTCCCTGCTGGATTTGGGTGGGATGCTCCCGACATCATCCCTGTGATTTTGGGTGAGCTGACACAGCCACTCCCTCACCCCACAGCCAGTTCAGGCCAGTTTGGGGCTGAAACAGCAACACAAAGCCTTTGAGGGCCCTGAAAATCCACCAATCCCATGGGATGGACCGTTCCCATCTCCCTTTCCCTGCTCACACCTTCACCGAGGGGCTCTGAGGGGAAGGACCCCATGTCCCATCCGGAGTTTTACTCATCCCAGGGGGACACACTGGGCATGGCCAGCCTGGGTGGTGTGGGATCAAGGCCAGCTCCCTGCCTGGGAGGTGTGGGATCAAGGGATCCGTTACTTCGGGAAAAGTCCTGGGATGTGAGTGGGATTTGCAGCTGGAAGCTGGAGGGGAAGAGGAACGGATGGAGGCGAGCAGCGAACGCGCAGAAAGCTGGGTTTTCCCAGGAAATCCTGGTTTGGTGTGGGCTGCTGGGAGTGCTTTTGCCTTGAAATCAACACAAAAAAAGGTAAAATCGCCTCTTCAGGCATTTCTGTTATAACCCCCACCTCCATGACACATCCATGGAAAAGGGCTGAGATCCACGTTTTCCCTGAGCCCGCCATGTGCTCCTGGAGCAAGGCAGGGATTTGGAACTGGATGATCTAAAGGTCCCTTCCAACCCAGCCCATTCTATGATTCCATGATTTCAAAGCACAAAAGTGATCAATGCATCCTTCAAATCATTATCCAGGCCGTGATTTTGCCATGAGTATTCCAGATTGTTTGTTCCCACCTGCTGAAAAGGGAATTAAAGTGCAGGTGTCTGGTGGGAATTCCTGCAAGAGGAAGGATCCCATTCCTCCAATCTTCCCTCTGCTGGGAAAGCAACCAGTATTAAGGTTTGATTAAATCTATAGCTGGGGTGTGCATCCAGGTTTTTCCCAATAAAACACTGGGATTTCAATCCCTGCTGTTGCCAAGGCCGTGGTGGCAGCACTGTGGCTCTCCAGCAGCACTGCAGGGCTGGCACACAACCCCAGGGGCACCAAAAAGTCCCCCAAAATCCACTTCCTTTCCAGAAGAACCAAACTGGAAAGACCCAGCATCCTCGTGGATGGAAAAGCGGGCTGGTGCCATTCTGCTCACTAATGATCCCGAAGAGAAAGAGAGGGAATTTTGTCTGTGTGAGACTCGTCATTAATTACTCCCCATCAGGAGCTGCTGATGCAAGAGCTGTCATCAGCAAAGCAGGGCCAGGCACTGAGAAACTCTCCCTGGGAGAGCTGGAAAACAGCCTTGATGGCTCCTGAAGTAATGCAGCGTCCTGCTGCTGGGGAATGAAGGGAAAAACAAGGGATGGAGAGAGGTGGAGGGAAGGACATCCCGGGGGGCTCTGAGCGGTGCCGGAGAGCCGCGGCCTCTGGGGCCCGGGGAAGGCAAAGGTCGGGGCGGTGCCACCTCTGCAGTTCGGGTCTAATTCAAGGTCCTTGTCTGGCCTTTTTTTGCCACCGACAAAGCGCAGCCTCCCTTTTCCCAGCGTCCCGGACGGGCCCTTTTGGGATGCAAATGAAGCTCATTTCCTATCCCTGAAAATGACTGCAAGGGCTGCCGCTTGTGCCTTCAGATCCAGAGGAGTGTTAGGGACAGGTAACGCGCACAAAATGCCTGCTCCTGCTTTCCCAAAGCTGCTTCCCAGCCAAGGACCTCATTCCCATCGGGATCCAGCTGGGCTGCTGGAAAGGAAGCAACCTGTGCAGGTGGAAGGTGTCCCGAGCCAGGGGTGGAATGAGAGGAGCTTTAAGCGCCGTCCAAACCCAAACCAGGGTGGGATTTTAGAATTCTGTGGATGGATGGGATGGGAAAGCCAAGGAACAGCTCCCTGTTAGCTCTCCCAAATCCAAGCTGGGAGACACAACCCCGGCTGGGCAGGAGCTCCAGCACAGGCTGGAAAGGAGCACTCGGAGCCTTATCTGAAGCTGCCAAGGATGATTAAAGATGTGGCAGTGCCAGAATGATTTTGTCTTGTGCCTGCCTGATGTCAGAGGCTTGCTGGAGACCGGCTGCAGTTTGTGGGAACAGCTTGGAATCCCTCTGCTCCGGCTGGGTGGTCAGGAAAACACCGGCTCGGTGGGGAGCAGCTCCCTGCTCAGCACTGGGATCCAGTGATGGACTCGGCCTGATCCCCCCAGTTCTGCCCCGTGCACCATCCCACACACCCTGGGAGCTTCTGGCTGGAGGTGGTTCCAGGGGGATTTCTTCCAACAGCTCCGCCGGAAGGGGAGGATGTTTGATGTTGGTTGGGTTTTTGTTTTCAGTCGGCAGAATTTGGAATGCTCTGAAAGTAAAAATGTTGTTTTAGTTGCTGCTTGTCTTGCAATGGAGCTGGGGAGGGGGCTGGGGCACCAGGAGGGGCTGAGGGAGGTGGGAAGGGGTTTGGGGCACCAGGAGAGGGTGAGGGGGATGGGAAAGGGGTTTGGAACACCAGGTGAGGCTGTGGGGGCTGGGCAGGGGCTGGAGCAGCAGGAGCAGCTGAGGGGGCTGGGAAAGGGGCTCAGCCTGGAGCAAAGGCGGCTCAGGGGGGCCCTGCTGGCTCTGCACAAGTCCCTGACAGGAGGGGGCAGCCAGGGGGGATTTGGGATCTGCTCCCAGGGAACAGGGACAGGAGGAGAGGGAACGGCCTCAGGCTGTGCGAGGGGAGGGACAGGTTTGATATTTGGGAAAATTTCTTCCTGGAAAGGGCTGTCCAGCCCTGGCACAGGTGCTCAGGGCAGTGGTGAGTCCCCATCCCTGGAGGGATTTAACAGCCCTGTGGATGTGGCACTTGGGGACAGGGTGGGAATGGTCGGACTGGATGGTCTCCGAGGACTTTTCCAAGCTTAATGATTCCCCGATTCTATCATTTTAGAGCTGTGGGACCCTTTTTTTTCCCAGCAGCTGGATGTGAAAACAGCTGTCGAATTAGGAGCCCAGCCCTCATCCCCCTGAGGACGATCCCATTTCCTGTCTGGAGCTGTCAGAGATTGCTCTGGAGCTCTCGGAGCTCCGTGGCCTCGCTGGCTGAAGCAGTTGGTGCCTTAGGAAGGTTAAAACTGCAGGGATGGAAATTCAGCACGCCTGAACATCTCCTTCACTGCCAGTCCTGCTTTGTGTCACCTCCCCAGACCCTTCCAGTGGTGACAGTGCCCAGGAACAGCGGCCAGGGTGCTGTCAGGACAAAACACAGTAGATTTTCTTGTTGTTTTACAAAATCTGCTGTTGTTTGTTTTTTTTTTTTATAGTGGAACCTTTCTTGCTAATTTAAGGTCCTTTTTCCCACTCCAAAAAAAAAAAAAAAAATCCCAGGAATAGGGTCGAAAGTCTATATGGCTCCTGCTTTGTTCTGTTTTTAGGGAATTGATGTTAATTAGCAGAGCTGAGTAAATTGTTCTGTAAAACAAGCTGTGTTGTGGAGTTGGACCCTGCCTGAAATAGACACAATTTTTTTGGGCAGGAGATTTCAACTCTAGTGAAAAACCCAGATGCAAACCACAAAAGTGAATAAGCCTTTGTCTTTGTAAGCTCCTTACCTGGAGGGAAATCACTTCCCCGGGCGCTTCCCAGACTCCTTTCTTCCCTAGGAGGGTGGGGAGGCCCTGGCACAGGTTGGGTGCCCATCCCTGGAAGTGTCCAAGGACACATTGGAGCAACCTGGGATAGTGGAAAGTGTCCCTGCCCGCGGCAGGGGTGAAACTGGATTTAAGGGTGGGATTTAAGGTCCCTCCCAACCCAAACCATTCCAGGATTCTACTCCATGAAGAATTCAAGCTTTAATGTCAGGATTTATTTCCTTGTATCTGTTCCATGTGTTACCTGTGTTCCATTTATTAGACAAAATTTTAGCTGCTCCCTTCCTAAAAATCCAAGGATCTTCCAGCCTTGGCTGTTGTGCAAGATGACAGATACTGTCAGCAGCTGTTTTTCCGGAGAATTCCTCAACATCCAGAGCCTCCTCCAGCTGGATAAACTGGGCTGGGAACGAGCCGTGGGTTCAGGGCTGGCAGCCAGGATCCCTCAGGATGCCAGGAGGGGAATATTCCCCAGCACCTCTCTCAGCCCTGCCCCAAAGCAACACCCCGACCCTCTCCCTGGGATTGGGATGCTCCCAAAGAACTCCGTGGGATGAATCAGCTCCGTGTCTGCCAGGCTTGTGGCTGAGGGGGAGGAAGAGGAGGGAAGAGCTGATCCAGGCCCTGGGGAAGCTGCAGCTCAGGAGCAAAGCGACAGGAGCTGCTTCCTTTCTCCATTCCGTGCCCGAAAATCCACCTTTTCCCCTTCTCCCTGCTAAAGCCAACACCTGATCCCTTGGAGGCACCTCTTGGGCCTGCCAGGGAAGCTGAGGCAATGGGAACATCCGGCTTTTCCAAAGGAGGGCACAAAATAATCCACCTTCCTGCTGCTGTTCTTGGTGCTCCGCTCCATGTGTTTTCCAGGGCATCCAGCACTTCCCAGCCATGTCTGCGATGCTGCCCAGGGCTAAGGATCCAAGCCCGGCCTCCCTCTTAAATCCCAAGCTTTAGAGAAAAATGGGAATCTGAGAACCCAGCCTCACATCCCAGGAAGTGCTGCAACGTTCCTTGCTGTTGTCTTTAACCAAAATATCCTGGTTTCCAGACTTGTTTCGGAAGGAGGAGCCATCCATGGGATTGCCCTCGTGGTTTTAGGGCCACGGCAAAACCTTTCGTGCCTGCCATCTCCTGCACCTGCCCCGCTGGTTTATGGATCAGAAATTCCAGGGGCTGCATTCCAGCCTCGGCATTGCTGCGGGGAAGTGGCTGCCTTTGAAAGTTGCAGAGCATTTTCAAAGATTTTAAAAGTAATAAAAAGCTTCAGTGTTTTCCTAAGCTCCTGCCCTTTCCCTAGGAGAAGCTGGTTGGTCGTTTTTAGGGAAGCCACCCTGCTGGATTTATCCGTTTACATGCAGGATTTGGGAATCCATGGCAGCCTCCTCACCCACTCCCGGGAGTGAAGAGCCTGAACAGGCTCCCAGAGGAATTTTGGGAGGGGTAGGAAGTGCATCCTTCACTGCCCAGCTGGCTGCTCCATGCATTTCTCCCAAATAAATGCCGGAGAGGAAGCCGAGGAGGGATGGGGTGTCTTCCCTGCCCCTCATCCCTCCTTGCTCAGCTTTTCCCTCCCTCTTGAAAGCCAAACCAACAATTCTTCTACTCCTGGGCTGAAAGGTGGAGGGTGAATTCCATTGCCTGATCCCAGCACGTCTTAGATCCCATTTAATTCCCTTTTATTTGATATCCATGGGCATCTTCAGCCACTTCAGCTGCAGTGGAAGGACAGAGAAGGGAGCACAAGCATTCATTAATTCTGCCCAATGAATTAATTAATTCATTGATCTCTTAACAGTATCCAGGGGTTTTGTTTCCTTTCTCTGTTTCCATACTGTCCCATTAATCCCCCAACAGTCTGCAGCCTCCCATCAGTTTTCACCTGAATCCCTTTTTCTGGCACCAAGATTTTCATGGAAGAGGAGAGAAGGTGACGAAGACATTTGGGGTTGGATGAGCTGAGGGCACAGAGGGAAAAAATTCACGTGGGAAGTCCCTGGCTGTGCTTGCTTGGTGTTGGCAGTCCCAAGAAATGTCCTGATCCTCTCTAAAAAGAGGGATTTTGGATGGAGGAAGGCACCAAACCAAGAACAAACCCAGAAAATTGTGCAAAATGCCACAAAAGTGGTTGGTGGAGGAACCAGGACACCCCTTCCCTAATATCAGCCATTCTCATTCCAAACACATTTCCTTTTGCTCCCATCCAATTTTAATGGGAAATGTATCCTTTTAGTGTTTCCCAGGACCTCTCTGAAGCCATTTATCCTGTTCTGTGGCAGCTCTTCTACCATGTTTCTCACCAGAGGATCTCAGTGCATCAAGCACAAGGACAGACATCTGCCAGCTTCTTTTTTTTTTCCTCTCAGTCTCCTCAGGAAGAAAAAAGAAAATAAAATGGATGCAAGAGTGTCCTATTTTAGGAAGTTGGACTTTTCCCCCGTCCTCTTTCACACACACACTGCTTTATTTTTTTTAGAGTTGAGAAAACAAAGCCCCAGAACTGTACGTTTCCCACGGAGCAAAAATTGGTGACACTTCTTAATGATTTTTACTTCTTGGATCATTCCACATCCTCAGGTTTGATCCTGAGGCAGGCAGGGACACCTCCCACTATCCCAGGGTGCTCCCAGCCCCGTCCAGCCTGGCCTTGGGCACTTCCAGGGATCCAGGGGCAGCCACAGCTGCTCTGGGAAATCTGTGCCAGGGCCTCCCCACCCTCCCAGGGAACGACTCTTTCCTGATCTCCCATCTATCCCTGCCCTCTGGAAGCCATTCCCTGTGTCCTGCTGCTCCAGACCTTTGCAACGCGGGGGTTCACCCCCAGATATCCATCCCCCGCGGGATTTGGGACCTTGTCAGTGGAAGCTCCGGCAGCGGAGGAACACAGGGAAAGGGATGTTCCCCTTCAGGGAGCACCCTCAGCCTCACAGTGCATTATCCTGCCAGTTCCTGTGCGGAAGGCAGTGGGATCCCAGGGTTAAAAGCTGGGAAGTGAGAACAGAGGCCTCCCTCCTGCCCAGCTCCTGGCTGCCAGGAGAACTCCTCCATCCCTGTGCCTCGGCCCAAAGTTGTGCCGAGCATCAGAGAGGTGCTCTTGGAGGTGGCTTTGGGCAGCTTCCCTGGGGATTCTCCCAGGAATGGGGAGGTTTGGCCAGGAAGAGAAGCCGGATAACCTGAAGCAAGAATCCTCAGGATTTCACAGAATCATGGACTGCTTTGGGTTGCAAAGGACCTGAAAGATCACCTCCAACATGATTTTAAAGCTGGAGCGTGTGACTGCTGAATGTTTGAGAGCTCCAGGTTATCCGTGGGAATGACAAAGGCATGGACTGCACAGTGCTGGTCACTGAGGAGTGACTTTTTCCCAAGGCTGGCAGGATCCCAGCCGGATTTATGGGCATTCAGTCCTTCAGGATGTTTAGGGCTTCTTGAGAATGGAAAGCTGGTGCTGGTGAGTGGCACTGGGTAACTGCAGCACGGCACAGGCAGAGCAGGGATTCACTCTGGTGTGGATTGGGAATGCTCAGGGCCTCTGGAATCCCTTAATTCCAGGGATGACTCCTTGGAGTTGACTTGGCAGCTTCAGCAGAGGGAGATGAGAACAACACAGCCCCTGATACGATTGCAGCAGGGGCTCTAAGGAGTTCCTTAATTTCATCCTCTGGGAATCAGCCTTCCCTGCCAATATCCAAGTTTCCAAGAGGATGTCAGACAGCCAGGGAAGAGAGGAGGAACACTGGGGGCTGCTGCTGTCAGCTCGCAGGCAGCAGGAACAGCCACGTCCTTCCCACCAGGGTGAAGCACTGCTGTCTGTCAGCAGCCTTTGGAATTTCATCCCTGGCTCTGCATCAGGAATGCTGATAGTTCTTGTTGCCAGGGAGTCGAAAAGCTGGGATGTGCTGCCTGAAGGCTGGGAATGACCAAGAGTAAGGTTTTCATTTCACTGGCCTTGTAGTCTAGAAGAGCAGAGTTCCTTGTAGCCATTTGGGAATTCTGTGTCCTGGATCTACAAGAGTAAGGTTTTCATTTCACTGGCCTTGTAGTCTAGAAGAGCAGAGTTCCTTGTAGCCATTTGGGAATTCTGTGTCCTGGATCTTTTGTATTGTTCGGTGCTTACAGATAAGAGACAACTCTCCTAAATATTCCAAGGATTTGCCTGAGCCTAATCCAAAGGGTTTAAGCCTGGAATCTAGGGAAGGATTGCGGAACTGACTTCTGGGTGGAGCTTCACAGACTTTCACACCTTTGCACACCTGGCTCTCTGTCCAAGGCAGCAGAAGGGGGGGAAATATCACCCTGGTTCTCCTCACTGCTCCTTGAAATGTGGTGGATAATTAACTTTATATTTTGTAAATGCAAAAAGAAACTCCTGATTATGACGGAAATCTATCAAGCAGTTATTAACTCTTCGTTTCACTGAGCTGGACAGGCAATCTTTTCTCCTCTGTATGATTACAGAACTTTCATTCAATATTGTTCTTTTAGCGCATAAAGACTGGTTTATCAGGACGTGGTGTGGTCTGGGCTGTGGGTCTATGGGATATCGGGCCATGGGATGGGACTGGAGCAGGAATTACAGCACAGCAGCCTTCTGTTCAGTTTTCAGAGGCTGCAGTCATTAATCCGTGGAAAAAATCAAGGGTCTGTGTGCCATCCACAAATAACCAGTTTAACTCTTAATTTAAAGGGTTTTCTAATGAATAGGTTTTATTTTTCTGTGCTGGACTCTGGGGTTTTGGGGAGTTGGGGTGGGTTGTTTAAGCCTTTGAAATGCTGCTCCTCAGCCACGAAGAGTAGAAAATTCCTCTTTTAACAAGTGAGCCAAGTTCTTCACGTTGTTGCTCCAGAAACTTGGCCTTTGATGAAGACATCAAACACCCCAAGATCTCCTGTTTAGGATCAAACAGAAGTTCCTACCAATGCAAAGCCATAAAAAGAGAGTTATCCTTTTTCTCCAGGGTGTCTGGGGTGGTGTGGCCAGGCAGCAGCTCGTACAGATGGGAGATGTGAGGCTTTGCCATTGAATTTTTGGGGTGAAAAGCTCTCGTTTGCCAGCCTAGCCCTGCTGTGTCACCGCGTGTGTCCCGTGGTTCCTTCCTTGGTGTGCGGAGTGTCCCCTGCTCCGGGCAACATTCCCTAAGGAGAATCCTCAAAGCACCGCCAGCTGCTCTCCCTCTCCTGCTCTGTCCCTATGGATGCACCATATCCATAAATGAGCGCTTCATTCCTGGGCGATTCCATAGAACCCCACGCTGGTTTGGGTTGGGAGGGACCTCAGCGCTCCCCTCATCCCACCTCCCGCCGCGGGCAAGGGATGCCACCCGCTAGTCCAGGCTGCTCCGAGCCTCATCCAGCCTGGAATTGTGCTGGATTTGCTGCAGAGCCGCTGGCGGAGCTCCTCACCTCGGGCCAGAGCCGGCCGGGGGGGACGCGGGGCTGCGGCGGGGGAGGGACGGACGGAGCGGGGCGGGACGGGCGCGGAGGGAAGGAACCGGCGGGGAAGGACAGGAGCGGAGCGGAGAGGAGAGGGAAGGAGCGGGGAGCGAAAGGAAGGAGCGGAGCGAAGCAGGGAGCGAAGGGAAGGAGCGGAGCGCGGAGGGAAGGGAAAGGAAGGAGAGGAGCAGGGAAGGGAAGGAGCGGAGCGGAGAGGGAAGGCAAGGGAAGGGAAAGGAAGGGAAGGGAAGGATCGGAGCGGTGAGGGAAGGGAAGGCAAGGCAAGGGAAGGAGCCGAGCCGAGCCGCCGGCGCTCCCCGCGGGTGCCGGCCCCGCTCGCTCCGCAGCGCGGGGGATGCGCGGCCGCCGCTCCGCTGCCCCCGCCGGAGCCGTGGAGCGCTGAGGGGCTGCGGGAGCCTGCGGGGAGCCTGCGGGAACCTGCGGGGAGCCCACGGATCCGCCCCGGCCGGAGGTAAGCGCTCCTCCCCGGCTGCGGCTGCGGCCGCCGCTCGCTCCCCGCGGCCGCCGCCCGGGGCCGGGGCTGGGGCATCACCGGGAGGGAGTCCTGCCCTGCCCTGCCCTGCCCTGCCCTGCCCTGCCCTGCCCTGCCCCGCCCTGCCCTGCCCTGCCCAGGGATTCCGGGGGTCCCGGGGGTCCCGGGGGTCCCGGGGGTCCCGGTACCTGCTCCATGCCCGGGGATGGCGGGCCCGATGGAGCCAAAGCACTGAGTCACTTGTGGGGTGTTTGGGTGGCCCCCGTGAGTTTTGCCGTGTTGGATCACATGGCCTTAGGAACTGATAGTTAGGGAAAAAGCCAAACAACCCAAACAAACAAGGGGTGCGGTTTGCCGGAGAGCGAATATACACTTGAATTGGATTTTTAAAAAATTATTTTATTTCTATGCTCTCCGCATCTTGCAGATATTCTGTCTGTGTGTTTATACCCCTTCTGTTTCTTTCTGTATCCTTTGCGTTTCAAATCCCTGTGGGAATGGCTCGTTCTGTTCCGGCCGTGTTGAGGCTGCCGTGCGGCAGCATGGTGTTCCCTTGGATCCCATTCCCGGGATTTGTGCCCTCCCGGCGCCGTGGGATGGGGGCTGCCCTGCCGGATCCCCCCTCCAGGACAAGCCAGCCCCTTCCCAAGCCTCGGGAGCGACCCGCGGCCCCGGGCCTCCCTGCGGGGTGAGCGCTCATCTCCCGGAGACATCTCCTCTCCCAGCTCTGCCTCATTTCCCTGCCATGTGCTTTGAGTCAGTTTGTTTTTCCCGAGCCTCCTTTTCCCAGTTCGGTGCCTGGTGGGAGTTGGGAGTCGGGAGAGGATCTGGGAGTTGTTTCCTTGCAGCGGCTCCGCATCAGCTCCGAGGCAGCGGCAGCAGCTGCCTGAGAGCCCGTGGAGCAGAGAGAGGAGCCTTTTCCTCCTCCTCAGGTGGAGGCTGGGGAGGTACAAATCGGTTCTGATAAGGAGCGAGATATTTGCTGGAGATCTCCTGGGTGGGACGAAGCCACGAAGGCACTGAGCTGTTTTCTGTGGTGCTCAGCATCTGTTGCAAGAGGAGACATCCCAAGGGATCACCTCCAGGGAAGAGGGAATTCCTGGTAGATCTCGAAGTCTTCAGCAGAATCCACACAATGCTTTTAATTTTTTTTTCCTCTGGAATTCTGGGGTCCGGAGGAAGCAGCAGGGAATAAGCTGAAAAATAGCATTTGCAAGCTGTAAATCCAATGGAAAGGGGAACTTTGTAGGCCACTTGGAGAGAGATGCTCGTTTGTTGCGTCCCTCATTAGCAGCTGCAGAGAAGGTGGCCAGGTTATAAACAATATAAGCAATATAAATATATATCTCTGATCTATAAATCACCTGGAATGTAGAGCTCATTAGTACAACAAATGCTTTTCTGGTGCACTTATTAACTCTACTGGCTGCATGTAGCAGATTATTCACTGTAATTCTCTGTTTTTCTTGTCATCTCATCTATTTTCATATTTCCATGTGCCTGCTCAGGTACTCCTGGTGCAGCTCTATCCTACTTTATCCTCAGCTTTGGACATTTTAGATTCCAGTAAATAATTTTTAATGTAATGCTTTCGTGGGAACCTGAAGGCACATGTGATTTTCAGCCTTGCTGGCTGTTTTTCCTCAACCATTCCTGTATGTACTTCCCAGCTCTTCCCACGTCACATGGAAGCCTCTCCTTATTCAGCATTCAAATCCTTGCTCCAGAGCCTGACTTATCCATCAGGAAGCTTAAACCAGATTAGCTGAGTAATCGTCTCTGGGAACACAGGGCTCCTTTAAAAACTCATTACAATCAACTCCCTGGAATTTCCATTTTGGAAATGGATAGCCACGGAGAGATTTGTAAAATCCTCCCCAAATTTGCAATTTTTAATTGGGAGGGTTCGTTTTACCCACACATCCCTTCCTTGGAGGGATCCACCTGCAGCCGTCCCTGTGTGGACGTGGGAAGTTTTAAACATCTGGGAAAACTAGGGACAAAGCAAGGCTCAGAAACACCTTTATTCCTTTTAATTAAGTGCCTGTTATGCAAATAAAGCTCGTAAGTCTTTCCAATTTTACAATCTTTACGTGGTTCCAGCAGTAAATAAAATGGTATAATTATGGCAGCAGGATAAATACAGCCTTGGCAGATGGAAAAAAAAAAATTTGGAAAGGGGTAGGACAAATAATGAGGTGAAAAAAACCCTCCCCTGGACTTGACGAGCGTTGCCAACAGATTTGTGTCTCCCTCCATTCAATGCTCCTTGGAAAGCAAAAGGATTTGAACCTGATGTTATTACTCATGCTCTGGGGTTTATTTTTTCCCCCCCTCCCTGTATTTCCCTCAGTTTGGAGAAGGGAAATCATCTGTCAGCTTCACTTCGGGATTCTTGCAGCGGCAGTGTTTTGGTTTCAGGCGATGCAGGGTTGAGCTGGTGGAGGTAAAACGTTTGAGTTGGGCTTCTTTAATTATGAAAATAGCTTTCAGCTTGAAAAGCTTGTTTTCACAAGAAAAAGAACAAATTGATAGGATCCTGCTGCTGCTAAAAACGTGCACGCTGCCTTTCCTGTTCCATCTCTGAGTGTAAAATGCCTTTGGTTCCACTCATCTGTGAGCCCTTCCTGCCCTCCTATCCCAAAAAGTTCAAGGATATACCCATGATTCAGGTGACCATGTTGGAGAGAGTTTGATGAATGGCACAGAGAAGAGGAATTAAGAACTGTTTTTTCCTGCTCATGCAGCAGCAAAACTTAAAAATTCAAGACTTCCACTATAATTTTTTAGCTTAATTTTTCATTCGACGTCTAATTAGACCAAGGGAGTATTTGCCAGAGTGTTCTTGAAGCACAGAACTTGCTTAGACCCAAAATACTTGCTATAAATCACAGAAGTCTCCACAAGTATGAGAAACTTTGCAAATGCTAAGGAGAGAATTTTGGAGAATAAAAACCAAGATACAATTTTTTATCCTTCGTAGCTTAAGCCACTCCGAGAAATAAGAAGAAACTTCCTGGGAGAGCAGATTATTCCGTGTCTGCCTGGAGTGGAATTTCTGGCGCTTTCTGTTGCGGCGTCTGGCAGTGGTGAGGAAATAGGGGAGGGGATGATGCTGGGTTAGACCCGAGGTTGCTCAGGTGCTCAAAAATTGTCATTTTGGAAGTGTCCGTGTGCACCCTGAGTGTGGCTCTTCCTCACGTTCGGGCACTTAAGGATACGCTTTGTTTATGAATAACTCGGGGGAGGAAAATCCCGAAAATTCCCCCGTAATTGGCTTTGTTTCTCCAATTTCTGTCTGTCCATGTGGGGTTTTGTGTGTGCGGATTGTGGGATTTCTTTCCCTCCCCTCCATCCGTCTCTCTTCCCTGAGTGTTCTCTCCTTGTTGGAAGCCAAGCAAAGAGGGTTGTGGATATTTTTACCCATGGGAATGAAGTGGAACCAAGGCAGATCCAGGGTCTGGGAGAAGTAAGGACAGTGTTGGTGGGGCTGAAAATGGAGCTTGGGAATTGGGACAGAGTAAAGCAAAGATACTGCATGGAGTGAGTTATTTTATACATATAGTTTTTTTTAAAAAGTAAATTTTTGGGGGGATAGAATTATAAAACCTAGTAGCTTAAGGGCTGAACACCAGAAAAATTCTGAATTATGAGCGTTAAGCTCTGGTGGCTGGAGCCAAGCTGGCAAAATCCCATTGGATTGGAGATGAGCAGCCTTGCTGAGCTGGGATTAAGACCCAGGTTCCCATTAAAACCTGCTGTGGTGCTGTGATTCCCTGCTAGGATTTTTCCCTGTTGCTTGACCACGGAATGTTGCAGCATTCCTGTTGTCCTGTGGGCTGCAGGAGATTTGCTGGAATGCCAGTATTTTATTGTTTGATCCCCTCTGCCGTTTATTAAATTAATTCCTGGTGACGGAAAAGCGGCGGAAGCCGCCGGGATCCTCTGCAGCAGAGAAGTTGAGGTGCCTGATGTCCCCTTTGTCCCTTGGCATTTCCTGGAAGAGGATGGGAAACCTCCCCAGTGGCTTTGTGTTCTGTGGAAGATCCTGGCTCTGCTCCAATGGATTCAAACTCCCAGATGACATTTTGGAGGAATACTTGGAATATTCATTTGCAAGCAGCTGCTGAGAGCGTCCCAGCCGAGCTGAGCCAGCTGCTAAAGAGTTAATCCACGCTCATTTGCTCTCTAATTAATTTGCGGCGGGATAATACCCCACGTTTGACCTGCTTTTGGCGGCAGATTTTGTGGGAGCAGCTGGTGATCCTGGCAGAGCCTTTGCCTGCCGTGCAGGAGGTGTTGGGAGCAGCACAGGAGCAGGGTGGCCACAGTTAACACGCAGAGGGCTGGTGGCAGGATAACCACACAGCAGGTGTGAGATGTTCCTTATCCAGCTCTTCCCAGCCTGCAGGAAGTAGGGCAGGGATTGTTCCTGGGACGTTGGCACTGGAAGGATGTTTTTTCCCAAGGTATTCAAGGCGTATCTTGTGAAACAACAGCCGGAGCTCTCGGCTCTTACCAGCGAAGGCGTAGGAGGAGAGAAGAGGGGAAGGAGAGGTCAGCTAAAATAAATCCAAGGAAACAATACAGGCTTGAAGCCTCCAGAGAGCCAGGGAAGCCTGGCAGAGCGGGCACAGCAAATTGATGCCAAGGAGGGTTTTGTAAGCCAGGTCTGCAGGAGAATCCGTCTGAGCTCTCCTAAATCCCCAGGGAATCTCGACGTGCGGTGGGGACGGCTTTCCCCGAGTGCTTGTGTGTTTTTGACAGAGGTTTTTGAACCTCGGGGAGGTTCTGGAGCAGCCTGAGGGGGAGCTGGCAGAGGATTTGCTGCTCAGCGTTCTTTTGGGTGCCTTTATTACCTAAACCTGTGAACGCGGAGTTGAGCCTTGGCTGGAGCAGAGAACCCCCAGGTTTTCGTTGTTGTGCCCGCCTGGAGCCCCCTGTGAACTCAGGTGCCACGGGCACGTCCAAGGAGCCAAGGAGCACATCCAGGGCTTCTCCTGGGAGCTGAGGCAGATAAAGGCACTGCCTGGAGCTGATGAGAAACCTGGGAGTTGTTGGAGCCGTGGTGTTTACTCAGGGATGCGCAAGGATCAGCGTTAGTACCCGAAGTATGGAATGTAAAGGAAAAAAGGGAGGAAATTCCCTTGATGGAAGAGCACCTTCCCTAACCTCGTTGTTCCTAAACAAAACTCAGCCTCTGAGTCACTCCCATGGATGTGGATCGAAGGATTTCTGCCTGCAGGGTGGGCACTGAGGGACAAATCGCTCCTGAGGATTAGGACCGTGCTCAGATGGAAAGAAGAAATTCCTGCCGTGGATGTGCGTTCCATTCATGCCTTTGTCATTCCGTAAGTGCTCGAGGAAGGAACAGACCGCATCCCACCGGAATAAGCAGCACCAAAAAATCTTCTGGGATTGCCAGAGCGCTCGGGGAATGTGAAAGAGAAATCTGGAGTGGAACTCCTTGCAACAGGGACACTTTCAAGAGTGCTTATAAATAGTGAGAGCGGGAATTTCGGGAAGAGAGGAATCCAAAAGGATGAATCCTCGGGAGTAACCATTTCTGGAACCAGCACCCCAAATAAGAAACAGAAAAGGATCCAGCAGCACTTGAGGAGAGCTCTTGAGGAGAAAACAAGTGTAAGACATATGGAAACCTTCAGGGTGAAGCTGCTCTGTTTCATGGGATTCTGCTCAAGGAAAATCAGATTCCCAGGATGCCCAGTGAGCTCGGGAATACTGACCAAAAACCTCCCAGAGCCTGTGGAGCAGGAGCTAAACCCACTCCTGCCTGGAAGAAAAGACATCCATCCCCATTTAACATTCGCTGTGGGCATCAGCTTGGAAAATTGTCACTGGAATAGCACAGGATTCCCTGTTTTCCATCTGGGAATGGCTGGTGATGTTTGAGTTCACAGGGACACCAGCTTGGGCAGGAGCAGAGCGGGGTGTGGGATGTTACATGGAGAGCTTGGATTCTCCAGCACTGCAGGAAAAATCTCCGTGTGCATCTTTTGGGATCCCCAGGGGAGAGCAGGGAGCTGGTCCCAGGTTGTTTTCCTTGGAAAGAGGCCTCTCCAGGAGTGGGGTGCCAAAATAATGGTTGGGATACCCTTTTCCACTGGTTCTTCCCAAGTGTGCTGTGTTGGGAGAAGTGAATATTCCTCAGTTGGTTTTGTGTCGCTTCTTCTTTTCCTTCCTTCCTCTGCCTCAGTTTTGCATTTCCTTTCTAGAATCCATCCCAAAATTCCTATTCTAAGCCCTTTTCACTGCACTTCCCTAAGGAACTGTGTGTCTGTATAACTTACAGATCTCTGGGGAGAAGCCATCAGCAAAGGGGAATACTTGGATAAGCAGGATGAGAAGCCCGGTGATCTTCGTTTCCCATCCTGAGCTTTTCCTTTGCTTTCAGCATATTTTGGGATCCTAAAATCCCTTTCCTGTTTAAATGTGTTATTGTGGGTGTCCAGCGTTCCCCCTGTTCCAGAGGTGAATTTGGCCTCTGTGGTTTTTTCCCATTTTTCATATTCCTGCAGGAGCCACGGGAACATCGTGGGGGGTTTTTTTCCAGCTGCTGGTGGGTCACTGATGAATCAATTCAATTAAAAATGAAACCTTTTCAATGCCTTTTTCTCAGAAAGGCAAGAAAAAGGCCGTGTTCAAATGAAGTCAGGCATCAGAATTATAAAAATAAACCCTTTTTCTTTATTACCTAATGCTCAATTTCCTTCTGGAACCTTTTGGCATATTCAGAGAAAAGTGGATATTTTTAAAAAAGGAAAAATAATCCAGTCACAGTAGCTCTCTGAGAGGAAGGAGGAAAATGCATTTTCGAGCATCTTTCCTTGTTTCTTCATCACCCACTATCAGTGTGAAAATATCTCCTCCCGTTGTAGTGCAAGATTCCTGTCGTGGAGCAGAGTTGTAATTAATTCCTCAATTAGTTCTGTGTAGGAAAATTTAGGAAGACTTTGGTGAGCACAGGGTAAGGAATTGGTGGAAAAATAGAGATTAAAATGATTCATTTTATGATTAAAAAATGGTGATTTCGCTCTGGGCAGGCTCCTCCTGATTTTTGGGAAGCTTTGGTGAGTTATTCTGGGTTAAATATTGGATTTCTCCCGTGACCTGAGGTGTTCCTGGTGTGGGTTTTGCTGCTGGCTCTCCCTGCAGGAGGAATTAATCAGCGTTTTTTTGGGAGCACCGTTAAATTTTTAAAAAAATGTTTAATTTATGAATCAAGTAGGAAAAAACTTCCAAACTTCTCCCATGGAATGGCTCATGCTTCCACACTCCTCCTCACCAGCTCCTCTTCTGCTCCCCCCTCAGGGTGGTGGGAATGATGTTCCTCCTCATTTTTCAGGGAATTCCTTTTCCATGCTGGGCTCAGAGAAGGCATTTGCAACCAACCCCCCCAGACATTCCCTTCTCCCTTCCCAGAATTCACTGTATGGTTAGGCTGGAATTTAGTGCAATTCCTGGAGTATTCCTGGCTATTCCTCTTCCCATTTTACTCAGCAGAGAGGTTTCATTGTTCCTTTATTTGGTCCATCCCGTGCCTCTCCAATGGATCCAAAACCTCTGGATGTGCTGGGCCCCAGCCTTTGCTTCCCAGTATAGCAATTCCCACATTTGTGGTTGGATAAAGCAGATTTTCTTAAACTCTTCAGGAAACCAAACCTATTTTGGGGTTTTATTATTGATACTGTGCCTTTGGGAGCAAGGAAGTTGTGCCTGGATTAATGCTGGGAATTCCTGCAGCTGCTCTGGGCTGGTTGGGACTTCAGCCACAGATTTTCCTTAATTTTTTGGAAGGATGGCTGCAGCGGTGGGTTTTTAAAGGGTGTTTGTAGGTGTGGAATAACTGCACTTTAATCAGAGTAATGAAATTCATGGAAATTTGGCATTTGAGATGAAAAACAATTGGAGGCAGCTTGAAATTGTTCTTGTGTTTATCTGTGCATGGTTGGTGACTGAAGCAGGGAATGTTTTTCCACTGCAAACGTAACCAAATTATCATCTCCCTGACTTTTTTTTTTTTTGGATATAAAATATCTGGAGAGGACTTCTTTCCCTGTTGGAAGTCTGTGGGCTCAGACCATCTTCCCTTTTCCTGCAGAGGAGGGTGAAAGGAGGGTTCTCCATCTGTCTGGGGGGTTAAAATTATCCCGAGCGCTGTGTGTTGATGGCTCTGCAGATGAGTTCAGTTCTGCAATCCGCCCCTAAAACTGGGAGTCTAAATGGAGAAAAGAGCAGGAATGCTTCATTCCCGAGCCATTCCAGCTGTAGGAAGTTCAGCTTCTCCATTGCATCCAGTTGTTTTCCTATTTATGCGCTGGTCCCTTTTTTTTTCCTTTCAGTGAGCAGGAGACACGTTCCCAAAAATAAATGTATCAAGTGATAGTGTGATTTTCCTTTCTAAGCTCCCTGGGAATCTGCCAAAACTTCCATCAGAGACCTGCAGTCATTTGCGAGGAGTGTTCCAGGCTGTTCCCAAGCTAAGGGAATTCAGGTGGGAAGGCTCTGCCTGTGGGAGGGATGTGGTGGGGAGGAAGAAATTCCTCACTGTGAGGGTAAAGTTCAGGTTTCCCAGAGAAGCTGTGGCTGCCCCTGGATCCCTGGAAGTGTCCAAGGCCGGGTTGGACGGGGCTTGGAGCAGTCTGGGATAGTGGGAGGTGTCCTTGGCCATGGGAGGAGGTGGAATGGGATGGGCTTGAAGATCCCTCCCAACCCAAACCATTGTGGAATTCCGTGATTCCATGAGGTTAGTGCTGTTTAATCCCTGTGTGAATGGAGCAGGCAATTCCCTCCTTCCCTGCCCTCCTTCCCTGCCCTCCATGCTGAGGAAGCTTTTCCATCCTTCCCATCCCATGGTGCTGCCGAGGGAAGGAAAATCCCCTCGTTTCTCCTGTGTTGGGAAGAGGTGACACCACAGATCCCCCGCTCCAAAGCCGATCCAAAGGAAAATGCAAGGAGCTGATTCTGCACGCTCCCAACACCTCAGGACCTTGGGATTGGCCTGGAGTTTCTTGCATTTTTCCTGCCATTCCCAGGAGCAGAGGTTTCCCATTCATGCCCCGAGGATGTGAAATTCAGGCCCAATAAATCAGATTCCAGCTGCTCCTTTCCTGGGCTCTCAGCTTTGCTTCCAAAGGGCTCCTTCTCTATAAATCCTGCTCCCAGCCAGATTCCAGGCTGTTCCCTGCTCCCTGTTTGCTGTAGGAAAACAGCTGAGGGCACAGATTCCGCAGTTTTATTTTGGGCATCGTGTTTGTTTTGAGGAAAAAACCCATTTCCTTCTATTCTGAGTTTTCAAAGGGAGGAATATGAGCGTTTCCTTATCTCCGTGGAAGCAGATTTCTGAGGGGAGCACCTGAACGTTGGGAGGGAGTTTGGGATGAAAAGCCTTCGGAAGGGAGAAGGGAAGTGCCTTCCCCCCAGATCCTGGAGGAGCAGATTAGGCTGGATGTAATTAATGAGGAGAAGAAATCCATTAAGTTGTTATAGTAACTGGGAAGCTGAGGTTGGAAATGTATGATCCGATGACTCAGCTCTGGGGGAAGGGATCTGGGAGCCCACATATGGAGAGCTGGAGCTTCCCTTTCCCGGCTCCCCGCTCTGTCCGCGCCCGGGAAGCTCCGGAATGGGCGCGGACAAGGCTCTTCCAAACCCTGACCACACATCAGCAGGAAAACCAACTTATCCCATCACCCTGCACCTCCTGTCTCTCCGGGGGGCCTGGGGGGAAGCTGGGAAAACTCACCCGGAGTTAATGGCAGTGTCTTTCCAAGGGGCTCTTTCGGGATGGGGAATAAGGAATGTGGGAGTTCTTGTGCAGAGCAGCACCAGCTCCTTTCTGGAGGTCCCTTCGGAAGGAGGGTAGCTACAAAAACAAAGGAATTTATTTCCGTCCAAAAAAGGAATTTATCTCCTCCACAAAAGGAATTTCTTTCCTTCAAAAAATGTACTTATTTCCTTCAAAAACAGGGATTTATTTCCTTCGAAAAAGGTCTTTATTTCCTTCAAAAAAAGGAATTTACTTCCCCGAATTTATGTGGGATCTTCCTACAGAAGTACATTCATTTTGGTGATCTTCTTAATAGAATGTTTGTATAGAACGTGGGAAAGCTTTATTGGAATATCTGTTTGCATTCCCTCTTTTCTCTGGATGCAGCTGCGGCCGCAGCAGGACATAAACATTTACCTGCCTCTCTCCAGGTGTTTAGGGCAGGGATTCATGGATGAATGAGGGAGTGCAGGAATCTGGGATGCTTCTTTCCCCAAAATGTTCCGACGGAAGATTTCCCTGCCCGTGGCAGGGGCTTGGAATTGAGAGGAGCTTTAGGAACCTTCCCAATCCAAACCAGTCTGTGATTCTGGCTGGTTTTTATCTGAATATTCTGCACCCAGGATTAATAACAAACCTTTGCAGTAGCCAAGATTTGTTATTCCATAATTCTCCTGACTGTGCGTAACCCCTTGGGAACGACAAAGGTTTTGATGAGGAATTAATTCCTTAATGACAGCTTCTAAAGCTGAAGTAATTTGCTGTTTTAATGATCTGTGGTGACCTTAAAACCCTTAGACAATAGGTGGTGATTTATTGCATCTGCTCAGCTGTAAATGAATATTAAAAAGGGGAAGAATTTGGATTTATTATTTTAAAAATTCAGATTTAAAACTCTGTTGAACAACTTGTGGAAATATCTCTGTCTGTGTTTGCCTGCTCTGATTTCTCAGCTTCAGTTACTTCGGATTTATGTGAGATTCACGTGCTGGTGAAAATTGAGATATTCTGAGCCAAATTTAACATTTTCTCTCTCAGCAATTAAGGTTAAAAGTGATCAATCTCCATTTAATCAGTAGAAATGTTTATTCTAAAATCCCTGGGTGATCTTTAAGGTCCTGTCCTGTGATTCTCTGTTCACGTGAGATAAATTCGTGTATCTTTAACTGTCCAGAAATGGCAAGTGAGTGTCTGATTGTAGTAAAAATTCCAAGGAAACACTCTGTTCCTTGTATAATGTGGGATTTTTCAGCTGCTCTTTCCTGGGATGGCGAGGACAAGTTGAAAAACTTGATTTCATTTATTTATTTTTTTAAATAATTACGTTCTCCAGCCGTAAGAAAGATGTTGATATTTTGCTTTAAATTTTGCAGGGGGAATAATCCCTGCTGTCAAATCCACAGGATAATGAAATCCTGCTGCTTTGCTGCGGGAATACAGGGGGCCCTTTGGCTTCCCAGCAAAGTAATCCTGAAAAATCCGAGTTTTAAAACTCCTCTCCTGTCGCTCATTTGGGAATTCACGGAGCTCGAGGGGCAGGGCCAGAGGGAGTTGTGCATCCTCTTAATCTCCCATCCAGGAGGGCGGTTTTTCTCCAAGGAAAACACATCACAGGAATAACATGGGAAAACTTACGGAAGACTTGGGTCGTTGCTGTGACTTGCAGCATTTTGAAGTTGTATTTTTGTGTTTGCAGCGCTGGCAGAGGTTGCTCAGGTTTAAGATATTTGGGTGTTCTTCTTTCAAAGTAGCCTTAGTTTAGGAGGGAAGGAGATCCTGGTTTAGCTTATTCCAAAATAAAGCAACAGCATGGCATGGAGTGATCTTTTTATGGCTCAAAACATCGGCCTACAAAAACCCAGAATTCCAGAATGGTTTGATTTGGAAGGGAGCTCAAAAATTATGTGATTCCAGCCCTGCCATGGGCAGGGACACCTCCCACTATCCCAGGTTGCTCTGACCTCCATCCTTGGACACTTCCCGGGCTCCAGGGGCAGCCACAGCTGCTCTGGGCACCCTGTGCCAGGGCCTCCCCTCCCTCACAACCAGGAATTCCTTCCCAATATCCCATCTAATTCCATCCTCTGGCAGCCCAAATTCATTTAACCATCCAGACCCCATTTCCAGTGGCTGTAATTTCCCAAAATTGCCAGCTGTGCGCGCAGCAGTCGGAATTTTCCAGGTGAGGTTGGATGCCACCGGGTTGGGATTCCTCTTCGAACAACCAGGAGCACTCCCTCTATTTTGAATTTTACAGGGGGCAGGGGTCGCCGAGCGGGGCTCTCTCCTCGTTAATTGCAGCCTTTGGAGGGATTGAATTTGAGAACAAAAAACTTTCTCAAGTGTTCGGCAAGAGGCAGCCACGGGGCGCTGGGAGGATCTCTCCACGTCATTAAAGGTTTGAAGAGCTTTTGAGGACTGGGAAGGAAAGGGCAAGGAGGAGGAGCTGGAAGCAAAGGCTGGAGTTGCCACTTTCACCTCACTTCACAGCACTTGATTTTGGGGAAAGTTGCCGGCTGAGCTCAATTACTTTTTCATTAAAAAAAAAAAATCTTTTTAAATAGCTGATAATTTCAGCCTGGAGTCGAAAAGAATGCAAATATTTTCCCAATAAGCAAAAATATCAGATCCTGAAGGAAAGAAAACAGCCGCAGTGGAAGGAAACAGTAACATCTGCTTTGGCTCCAAGAAAAAATCCTGGAATAAGAAAGCTTAAATATTCCTTTAAATCAGTTTGGTTTGGGTTCTTTTTCCCCCTAAACCTGCTGTTATAAATTAGTGTTGTCAAAGATGCCTCTTGAAATAAATGAAATAAAATATTGCAGTGGAAGTGGTCTTGGTGGCTGGTACAAAACATATTTGCAGAATGCCAAATGCTTTCCCTTTAGTCTTAATTTCCTTTATTGGACAGGCAGACAGAGATATCAGTCTGAAAATGGCTGGCATGGGAAAAAAAACCCAAACCTGGGATAAATCAAGTTTGGAGTTGACCACGGTGCCGTAATGCCTTTTTTTAATACTCCCCATGCCAGGCTTTGCCTTTGCAGGGGAGATGTGGCCTGGAATTGGAATTATTTTCTGTTTCTGCAGGAAAAGGGGACTTCTTGAAAAGCAACGCTGAGCGTGTTCCAGGATGTTTGGTAAAATTTGTACCATTTTGGAGCCAAAGCACTGGAGCAGGGAATGATTATTCCTGTGTTTAATAACAGCAGCTACTTCTGCACAAAATCCGGGATGTAAGGGAAGAAATCCTGTGAGTTTCAGGGACAGAAGTGATGCTGCGGACAGGCAGCGTTGTCAGCAGCAATCAGTGTGGGCCTGGAGGCTGTTCCCCACAAGTCCCCTCCTTTTGTCCTCGTTTGCGTCTCTCCTGACTCCTTCTCCTTCCTTAGACCCCTTGCGGGGTTGCTTTGAGGAGAGTCCTGGATGGATATTTAGGAAAATGCCATTTATCTGCTCCAGAATCCTTTTTCCTGGGGGAGAGAGGACACGGCGGGGACAGGACTAAAACAGCAGCAGGTTTTGTCCTTGGCACGGAGCCTCGTTTTCCCTTTTTATTTGGTTTTTTTTTTGTGTGTGCCTGTGGCCAGAAAAGCTGGTTCCCTGATCTGGAAGTGCTTGTTCTACTTGGCCATGGAATATATTTTGCCTCAGGCATTGGAATTGTTGAAATGATGCTCCGTGGCCCCCAGGGTTGTGTTTTTGGGGCTGGGCTGGGAGAAAGGCAGGAAAATCAGGGTGTTCCATCCGGGAGAGGCCTTTTCCCTGGTGTCCGTTGCTGGAAGGGACTGCCGGGTGGTTCAGGTCCTCATTGCCCGTTTTATGAGGATAAATCATGGATTCTTGGAATGGTTTGGCTTGGAAGAGACCTTAAAGCTCATTTTTTCCCAACCCTGGCCACTTGCTCCCCTCCTTTGCAGGTCTCAGCTTTCTCTTGGTTCTCCAGGGACCTCTTGCTGCTCTGATTCTGCATTTCATCTTTCCAGTGTTTTTTTCCAATAGGAAAAATCAGCCAGGTTAGGAATATCCCTCTGTTCCAAGACTTCTGGAGGATGAGGATGATCTCTGTAGGCTGGATTCTGTTCTGCTGTGCTTGGGGTCACTCTGTGGCTTTGCTGCTTGGCTCTAATGTGAAAAAAAGGGAAAAAATTCCTTCTTGCAGGCTGCTAGAACTTGGCTCTTCCCGGAAAATCTCCTGGGGAAGGAGATCTGAGGATTCCAGAACTTTTTCTCTTGGAGTAGAGCAACCTGGGGGTGAGTTTAGGAAGAATTAAATGAGGGGCAGGAGCCAAGGGCTGCTTGAGCTGCTGGTGACACACAAAGTTCCCCCACCGTTTATCCCAGCGTTAATCCCGAGGGATCTGCAGCATTCCCGTTATCTGGGAAGCCCAGCGAGGCTTAGTGATGCTGCTCCTTTCCCAGTAAAAACACAGGGAGAACATCCAGTCTATTATTGAAAAAAAAGTCAGCCTAAAAATCTACAGGGAGAAAAATTGACGTGGCGTGAATTTGCTGGGGTTTGTTGTATTTTTAAATGGAATTTTTTTTAGCATGATGATGATGATGATGATAATAATAATAATAATATAATTGTTCTTTGCTCTCTGGATGCTGCTCAGCTGCTCTGAGGAGTGGGAGGCTCTGCAAGTCATTTGCTCAGGGAACAAGAAAGAGAAAAATTGCATCTTTTAATAGTCTGCTTCACTTTTCCCAGTAATTACCCTGGAAATCCTGATGTGGAAGGCAGCACTCCTAAACTGAATCCTTTGGAGCTGTCAGAACTGATTCTGAATTTCATTTCTTTTGGCCACAGGAGCTTTTTAGAAATATCTAAGATTTAAAAATCACTGACATAGGAAAAGAATGTTTTCTGCAATCCTTCCGCCCAAGTTATTAATATTTCCCTGAAAGATTCCTGAAAAAAAAAACAAACCAGGGCTGCATTTTCCAGTGAAAATTGCTGCTTGTGTTTCATGTGACTTCTGCAGAGCACGTTGGGCCTCAGGACAGCAAAATATTGATTTTCTTACTGGAACTGTCATAAATAAAGGGCAGTGACAACCTGGTCGTCCCCTCTGCTGGAAATCCAGGAGTTCCTGGAATTTCTGGGACAGACTCACTGGTTTATTCCCAGCTTTCATGATCCAGAGAAAGAGGAGTCTTTGCAATCCTTTTAACCTTGGTGATATCTTGGGAAGGAACCTCCTAGTGGAAGTTAAGGCGCTGTTTTAATAATCATTCATGGCAGTTTTAAAGGTGGGTTGGTTTTTTTTTTTGGTCCCTCACGATTTTTTGGGAACTTTCTCAGGCATCCCCAAAGAGAATCCTGCCTGTAACAATTTTTTTTTTTTCCCAATAGGAGGATTGGTTTAATTGATTATTGTAGAGAAATTTGTGACTTTATTCCTGGTGGCAAAAGTCATTTTGGCTTGGTTTGCATCCTCAGCCTGGCAACGAGGAAAAGAGGCCAAACTGGTTGGATGAGCAGCCTGGGATAGTGGAAGGTGTCCCATGGCAGGAATTGGAACTGGACGAGCTTCAAGGTCCCTTTCCAAGCCAAACCATTCCAGGTTTCCCTGAAATCCCTCTTTTCTGAGTCACTTTTCCCAAGCTCCAGCCGTTTGTGCTGATAGATGCCCTTGCTTTTATTTTGCAGAGCGCTGTGAAATCTTCCCAGCTTTTTATGAAAATGAGAACAGATTGGGTTTTCTGAGGGGGAGTGAGTTTTTCGGAGCTGCCAGAAGCTCTGCAGACCAATTGAGTTGTTGCTGTTCACCAGAAATGGGGAAAGGTCGCAGAAAAGAACTTCTTCCTCACCGAATAAGTAGCAAAAAGGGGCTGTTTGGGAAATTCTTGTGTATTTTTGGGAGGCTGTGTCCAAGGAGTTGGGAATAATAGGAGGGGTTGAGCAGCTGAGGGAGCTGGGGAAGGGGCTCGTCCTGGAGAAAAGGAGGCTCAGGGGGGACATTCCCAATCTCCACAAGTCCCTGATGGGAGGGGGCAGCCAGGGAGGGTCGGGCTCTGCTCCCAGGGAACAGGGACAGGATGGGAGGAAATAGTCTCAGGCTGTGCCAGGGGAGGGGCAGGTTGGATATTGTGGAAAAAAAATTCACTGCAAGAGTGGTCAGGCTTTGGAATTGCCCAGGGAGGTGTTGGAGTCGCCACCTCTGGATGCATCCCAGGGACACCTGGATGTGGTTCTGGGCTGCTTTTGGTGGTGCTGGGCCGGTGGTTGGATTTGAAGGTCTTGAAGGTCTCTTCAAACCAAGATAATTTGGGATTCTGTGGTCACAGAGCGGAAAGTTCAGGGCTCAGGACTGGAAAAATCAACCTAGTGCCTAAATTGGTGGAAGGAAAAAATTCTTCCGTGTGTAATTCCCAAGCCTTTCCCTCCTTTCTCATTGCCTGGAGAAGCTGTGGCTGCCCCGTCCCTGGAAGTGTCCAAGGAAAGTTGGATGGGGCTTGGAGCAACCTGGGATAGTGGAAAGTGTCCCTGCCTGTGGCAGGGAGTGGGATGAGCTTTAAGATCCCTTCCAACCCAAACCATTCCACGATTTTATGTTAAGTAGGAGCCCATATGTTTCTCCTGGGAGAGCCAGACCTGAGATTGTCACTTTTTTTTGGGTGGCTGTCACCCAGCCTGAGCTGTGCTTCTCCCTGCGAAGTTTTGATGGACTTTAAGGACAATCAGGATGTTTGGATCCCACCTCCCAAATGGTGTCATTCCCTGTGAGATCAGATAATCCCCTTCATTCCCAGTCCTTTCCTTAGAAAAGCCGCTCTAATAATTCCCATTCAGGTGTCTGGGATTATCTCTGAGCATTTTCAGAAGCAGTATTTTGTTGGGAGGGGAAATCCTGCTCCAGGAATGTGCTGGAAGTGAGGGAGAACCAGGCGTGGGACTGCAGGATGTGTTACCTGAATTTCACTGGGTTGGGGTTGGTTTTTTGCACAATCTTTCCATCTTCGTGTCCTGACTTCTTGAAAAGTGGGAGGAAATGAATTTAGAGGCTGAAAGGAGGCAGGAAAACAGCTCTGCTTGCCAAAAGCTGCTGTTTGTCCAGGGAACAGCTCCTCGGGAGCAGTAGGAGTGGGATCCTGGCCCTGTGTTGGGTGGGAGAGGAGGATCTTTAGGGTGAGGGGGACACTCTGCTCATCCCATCCCATCCCATCCCATCCCATCCCATCCCATCCCATCCCATCCCATCCCATCCCATCCCATCCCATCCCCCTGGGGCTTTAACCCTGCCCATGGAGAAGCCCGAAGGTGTGGAATGTGTGCCTCGTGTTCCAAATCATCCCAGAACTTTAAGAAGTGTTTTAGGAATTTCTTTCAAGCGTGGATTGCCCCCTGGAATGGTTGTTTTTTAATGCGGGTGTGGGAAAAGCAGGATGGATCCCCTGCATCCATGGGTTTTTATCCTCACCACTGTCAGCTGCCTGTTTGGAATCCTTTAATTCATTCCTTGGCTTTGTCACTCTGGAATTGCTGGGGTGTAATAAAAGCCGGCATCAATTAAAAAATGTGCATGAGGAAAAAATTCCCAGTAAGGCTCTTTGGAGTGTTTTTATTTGGTGCCTTTTCCCTCTAAATGTTCATCCCAGGTGCCAGATCTCGGATGGGAAGGCACAAGGAGGAGTGAGTCAGATTTTAGTTCCTGGTAACTTAGTCATGACTGACGGAAGTGGGGGATTTTTCACCCAGAACTAAAGCTGGGCTTTAGGAATTATTCATGTCCTGCTTAGATTCACTTTGACCAATGGAGAAATATTTATTAAGTTGCGGGGTGAGAGGTCTCAGGCTCTCCCAGAGGTCCATCCCTCCACATCCCACTTCCTACTGTCCAACCTGATCCTGGAGTTCAGCAAAATTTAGGAGACTTTCTCAGACTCTCATCCTTTCAGATTTTTATTTTTTTTCCCAAGGAATGTGTGGATTGAGGTTTAGTGGAGAACACGGAGGTGGTGCTGGATGAGGGTAGGACTGGATGATCTTAATAGTCTTTTCTGACCTTGATAATTCCATGATTCTGAGATGTTTCCCTGGATATTTATATCTGTACTTCTTTATTATGCATTTCCTTCTTTCTTGGTGCCAGTTTGGGAACTACCACTGGTTCAGGAGGGAAATCCCCTTTTTGTTTTTGGGATCCAAGCGCCTGCACAGCAGGGCAGTCACAAACAGCTCAAATTGGGCTTTATTAAGCCCAAACCTGTACTTTATTAAGCCCAAACCTGTACTTTATTAAGCCCAAATCTGAACTTTATTAGGCCCAAACCTGTACTTTATTAGGCCCAAACCTGCACTTTATTAGGCCCAAATCTGTACTTTATTAAACACAAATCTGTTGTCTGCTTCATTCTGCTGCTTCCTTTTGTTTTTTCCATGAATTTTGTCTGCGTATAAAAGGGAATATGCGGTTTTTTTCTGGCAGCAAGCAGTCATTCCATGTTATCCCTGTCTGTGCATCCATTGCATTGTCAGGGACATATTTAGCATCATGTCTGGGAATGTGTCATTTAATTCTCTTTGTAACAGGGCTTTTAATTACTCCTAATTGTTGAAGATTGATAAAATCACTGAACTTAATCTAGAATTTGATTCTTCCAGCGTGGCAGGAATTTTATGCTGCAAAAAGGGCAAAGACTTGTGGGGGCAAGAGCAGAATTTTTCCCGGTGAGAACAATCAGCCACTGGAATGATTTCCCAAGGGAAGCAGAGGATTCCCAACACTGGGTGTTTTTAGGGTTCAGCTGGAGGGGATGCTGGGCCATCCTGCCCACACAGAGCTGCCGCCAAGGAAAGCTGGACCGGGTGGTCCTTGAGGTCCCTTCCATGCTGGCATTCCAGAATTCCCGGAGTTTTCCCACCCCTGTGGGCTCATCCGGTTGTGCTGTGGATGAGGAGCCAGGGGAGCTGTGTGGAGAAGGAAGCTGGCCACACTTTGGGGTTTTTAGCAACCCTTCCACAGGGTCTAAACCCACCCTGGGTCTGTGCAGGTCCTAACCTAAACCTAACCCTAACCATAACCCAAATCTAAGGCTGATCCTAACCCTAAATCCATAGTATGGGCAGTGCAGGCCCTGCCCTAACCCTAAATTTAACCCTAATCCCTACCCTAAACCACCCGAGGGTCTGTGCAGGTACTGTCCTAATCCTAATCCTAACTCTAACCCCAAACCCAGAGGGGGGACTGTGCAGTTCATGTCCTAAACCTAACCTTAAACCTCATCTAAACCCACCCTGGGGCTGTTCGTGTCCTGGCCTAACCCTAAGCCTAAACCCCATCCTAACCCTAAACCCACCCTGAGGCGGTGCAGATCATGCCTTAACCCTAACCCTAAACCTTAACCCACCCTGAAGGATGTGCACATCCTGCCCAAACCCTAATCCTAACCCCAGTCTTAATCCTAACCCTAAATCCAACCTGGGTCTGTGCAGGTCCTGACTTAAACCTGATCCTAACTCTAACCGCACCCTGGGTTTGTGCAGATCATGACCTAATCCTAAAATTAACACTGATCCTGATGCTAACCCTGACTGTAAAGCCATCCTGTGAGCTGTGCAGGTCCTGCCCTAACCTTAAGAATTACCCTAACCCTAATCCTGACCCTAACCCCACGCTGGTGCTGTGCAGGCCATTCCCCTGGTCCCACAAATGTGTTTTTCCCGCTGCCTGGCTCTGGTGGCAGCCATGGATCCTGGGAGGAGGCGTCCCAGAGTCCTTGTTCCCTGTCCTTGGCTCATCCACGCTCATCCCGTGCTGGAGGGAGGCTTTAGGCCCCAAATCCCTGTGTTGTTTTCCCGTGGATCCCACAGCCCCCAGTGCTGGCACTGCTGCAGTGCCTCTGGCCTGTGCCTGGCGTGGATCTGAACACTGGGAATGCTGTGGCTGCCAGGGAAGGGATGTGTGAGTGTTGGATGGAGGAATCCTCAGGGAATGAAAACAGCTGGAGGTGCCACAGCCAGAGCTGCAGGAAGACAGCGCTGACATTGGGTTTCCTTTGGGCTGGTTTTATTCTCTTTTTTTTATGTTTTCCCCCCGTTTTTTCCCCCCTCTGGCTCCGAGGGAAGCAGGAATGCCATGGCATCTCTGGAGCATGGAAGAGCCGATGAGCAGTTGGCTCCTGGACACTGAGAATTAGAGGGAGGTTTTTCCTTGAAGCTTTTTTTTGATTGAAATAGCTCGAGGTAAAACTAAACCGTGCCTAACCTGGACACGGGCAGGATTTGGAGCCTGGCTGGCTGCAAAGCCAAGCTCAGCTGCCAAATTTGTGTGTCCAGGCTCTGGAATTCACCACGGGCTTGGAAGCAAAGACCGGGTTTTGTACCAGCAGCGGCTGCTGTGTGAGGTGGCTTTAAAGATTCCTGGGGTTTTCAGCCTCTCGGGAAAAACAAGTGGTGCAGGCCGGCTGCTTCCTGAGCGCCTGGCTGCTGGAAGTGCCAGGGAACAGGATCAGGTGCCCCATTTGGATGCCACGTCTGCTCCTCAGAGGTTGTGTTGGTGGCCAAGGGTCTGGCGGCCCTTTTCTGGCAGGAAGTCCAAAGGAAAAGGTGGATGGGACACAGAGGAAGGAATTAAACCTCTTCCCGGAGAAGCTGTGGCTGCCCCTGGATCCCTGGAAGTGCCCAAGGCCGGGTTGGGCAGGGCTTGGAGGCACCTGGGAGAGTGGGAGGTGTCCCTGCCCATGGCAGGGGTGGCACTGGATGGGCTTGAAGGACCTTCCAACCCAAACCATTCCATGGTTCTACAGAAATCCCGGATTTCTCAGAGTGAGCATCAGCTCGGAAATGTGACGTCACCAAGCCTGAAGCCAGTGCTCAGTTTTTGGGATGGCTTCAGCAACAAGAAGTTTGTAAGGAGTGGCCCTTCAGCCCCCTTGTGCTTCCAAAGGGAGATTCCCAAGATGTTTTTCCCCTTCCAAGCAGGGGAGAGCATTTGCCAGCACACGGAATGGCATTCCAGTTCTCCCTGTTCTTTGGGAAAAGGGAAACCCCACAGCCCCCAAAGGAAAACCCCAAAACCCCTCAAAGGAAAACCCCACAACCCCTCAAAGGAAAACCCTACAATCCTCAAAGGAAAGCCCTACAACCCCTCAAAGGAAAACCCCTCAGATCCTCAAAGGAAAACCCTGCAAACCCTAAAGGAAAATCCCACAATCCCCAAAGGAAAACCCCACAGCCCCTAAAGGAAAACCCCGCAGCCCTCAAAGGAAAACCCTACAACCCCTAAAGGAAAACCCCGCCGCCCTCAAAGGAAAACCCTACAGCCCCTAAAGGAAAACCCCGCCGCCCTCAAAGGAAAACCCTACAGCCCCTAAAGGAAAACCCCACAACTCCCAAAGGAAAAACCCACAGCCCCTAAAGGAAAATCCCACAACCCCTAAAGGAAAACCCCACAACTCCCAAAGGAAAAACCCACAGCCCCTAAAGGAAAATCCCACAACCCCTAAAGGAAAACCCCACAACTCCCAAAGGAAAACCCTACAAACCCCAAAGGAAAACCCCACAGCCCTCAGTGCTCTCCCTGTATAATCCCGAATTCCGCTTTGCTCTGAGCTCTAAACCCCCAGCAGAAAAACGCGGGAGCCTGGGAACACTCCAAGGGAGATTGTTCCCAAGTGCTGGCTTTTCCTGCTGCTTCAGGCTGGGTTTGATTCCCTCGGCATTCCTGCTTTGTCCGGGGTGACTGGAGGGGTGTGTGGCAGTGTAATAATAACTATTCAATAATCCGTGATAAATAATATCTGGGAGTTGCCATTCAATCTCAGAACCACAAACTCAATTCCTTTTTTTGTTTTTTTTTCCTGCGGGAGCCACTCCAGCTTTTTTTTTTTGGAGACCTTCCCAATTCCAGAGCTGTACTTGCACAACACCTGCTGCCTGTGTTTTATGGAAAACCAGGCAGGATGAGAGGAAACGGCCTCGAGTGGCACCAGGGGAGGTTTGGATGGGATATTAAGGGAAGTCTTCCCATGGAAAGCATGGAAAAGGCTGCCCAGGGAAACTGTGGAGTCCCCATCCCTGGAAGTGTTGGAAAAACGTGTGGATGTGGCGCTTGAGGACTTGGATGAGTGGCGGTGGTTGATGCTTGGACTTGATGGTTTTAAAGCTCTTTTCCAACTTTAATTCCGTAATTATTTGAATATGAGCAGTCAGTAATAAACCAGCTGTGATCTCAGTGGTTATTTTGTTATCAAACCCAATTTATTATCCAGAATTATTTCTTTTTCTTCCAGGTTGCCCACCCTAAAAAATTGTATTTAACAGAAGTTTTTTTTAATAACGAGCTGCACTTGAATCTCAATAATGAAGAAAAGCAGAAGTGTCATGACAGTGACTGCAGATGAGGTAAGTTCCTGCTGAAGGTTTATTTTTCGCAGTACTTTGTGAAAAGGAGCTGAAAAAGCTGAAAAGTCTTATTTCGTAAATGTAAACTGATTTTGCTTTGATTGCTGATGGATAATCTTGGAATATGAGTCTATAATAAACAGAAAATCAGCCCGGCACGTTGAAAAATGAACCAACCAAGCCCTGTGAGAGGTTTGGAGGAGTCCTACACAGATTTTATAAGTTCTGGTGGTCTTCGGGCAACGTAGGGTGGGCAGGGAGCAGGGAATGGGGCTGGGATTTATGGAATATCTGCTCTGGATCCTACCTTTGTATGGATAAATATATCAGTGTTCCCACCTGCTGTGATGATGCATTTTTTTAATTCCATTCCTACCCTTGCTGATCATCACTGCAATCCCCCGGGAATTAAACCCCAGTTCCCATTCTCTGGAGAAATGTCTCCGTTTGGAATGCTGGCCTGATAATCACAGCCTTGATGGGCTTGTTTGTCACAGCTGGGGCTCCCAAAAAATGGGAAATCACTTGGAATGTGTAGGAAGGTAAGGATTGGTGTGTCCTGGAGCACTCCTCCAATAAATAAATGTTGTTTCCCAGTCTTAGCCCAAGTTTTGTGCAACTTCATGGGCACTTTTCCTGAGCACGAGGCTGGGTCTGCTCAATCCTCACTGATTTTAAGGAAAAAACCATCTGAAATCTTCTGGGAAGGCACAAAACTCTGCTGGACACTCCTTAAATAATAACAAACCATTAAATAATCTCACAAAGGCTGTTCATAAAGGCAGGTTGAGTCAGATCCTCCTCCAGAGGACAGGTTTTTCCTTTCCTAGGAGTGTTTTCCACCTGATTTTGCCCTGTGGAAGAACCTGTGAGACGATGGAGGCCTCATGCTTTGCATTCCATGGAATCGTTTGGGTTGGGAAAGGCCTCCAGGGTCATGGAGTCCAACCAGTTGTTCATGAAGGACCTAAAAAGTGATCATGGAAAATTAAACCTCCCTCATTTTCTCCCAGGTCCCCCAGGGCTGTGGGAGTGGTTTCCAGGGAAAGTGAACCAAGGGATGGGAGGCTTGGAAAGGTGAAAATTCAGGAGCAGGTAGAAGAGGAGGATAAATGTGGCCACATATACAGAAATATCCAGCGATTAAAATAACCCTCCAGCTTCTCCTGAGAGCCCATCACATGCAGCACAGAAATAGCCTGGTTTTATTTTGGACAAGTCTTCTTTGAGCAGCTGAATTCTCTCTGGGTGACACCAGAGCTGACGAGGCTGTTCTGCTGTGGGAGAACTTCTGGCTGGGCTGTGGGAAGACTGACAGGCAGCTCTGTGATCCTGGGGACGTTTGAAAATAAAAATCAGTAGGGACCGGAAGAGGGAAAATGGCTTCAGCTGCTCAGAATGGTTTTTTGGGGGGCTGTTTCTACCAGCGGTGGCAGGGTAGCTGAGCTGGGGGTTCCTGTCCCGGGAGGAAGTGTCCAGTGAGGCTGGAATTAGCTGTTGGATTTAGCTTGGCCAAGTTCTGAGGGAATTTTCACGAGCTTTCATGACGCTAAAATACCGAGCAGCACAGTCAGACTGTGCCATCTTCCCTGGGATAGCTGTGGCTGGAGAACTGAGTCCGTTTTACCCACGAGGAGGAAAACCTTGGGTGGCAGCCCTCAGTGGCCTCTGTGTCTCGGCAGAGCGCTCTGGATTACCTGGAATGCGGGCTGAGCAAGTCCTACAGCACTTCCAGCCACGCCCTGGGCATCGACCTGTGGAGAGGGAGGAGGTGCTGCTCGGGGAATCTGCAGCTGCCACCGCTGTCCCAGAGGCAGACGGAGAAGGCCAGGACACCCGACAGGGACGTGGTGTGCAGGCCAACCACTCTGCCCCTGCTGACGCCTCCAAGCATCGCCATCACCACGTACCAAGACTGGTAGGTTGTTGTTTCCGTTGCTGGCAATCTCATGGAATTGTGGTTATATTGTTATTTTTTAAATTTGTTTGCTCGTTTTCTGGTTTGGCGTTGGCTTTTTCCTTCTTTTTTTTTTTTTTTTTTTTTTAATTTTATAACCCACCAAATAATTATCTTGTGTGTATTAATCGATGCTGTTGATCAGTTGGTGAATCGTGGGTGTGGTTTTCTCAAGCAAATTATTTTTATTTTAAATTCTACTCTGTTAAAAACCTCCCCTGAAACTTTGGATTCCGACCTCAACCAGCGGGTTTGTGTTATTAACTTTCCACCCACACAAGTTCAGGGTGGTGGGAAACTCCTCCACAAATGACGGAGGAAAAGGTTTTAACTCCCTGGGTTTTTCCTGTCCTTCTGTTGGAAAAAAGGCTTGGAAAAAAACCCATTGGAATCTCATGTGAAGCTCAAGAGAAGCCCCAAAGAAACCATCAGAGAGCTGATGGAAAGGGGGCTGCTCCGAGGTGGGTTCCAAAATAGGAACTGGTGTTAAGGCCAAAACAAGGGAATTAATCCAGAGGGAAAAGGGGAAGGCAAAGCCCTGAGTGTCCATGTGCTGAAATTGGATTTTAATGGCAAAATTGGGATATTTTTCCTGCTCGTCCTGGAAATCTGGAAATGACATCAACGCGTCCTGAAATCCTGTGGTCTCAGCTTCAGCTTTAGAGGTTGGGATTCTGGACTTCCCGCTCCCAGCTCCATGTGCTGGTTCCAAGCCGTGTTCCCATCGTTGTTTCCAGGTTGGAATGTGGGTTTCTGTTAAGCTCAGCACGCTTAGGGGCTGGCATTTCAGTTTGCATTTGCACAGCTCCAGAGGGCATCCCAAAATCATCTGCCGGAGTCCTTTGGAAAGAGTTTTCCTGCTGAAAAAAAGGATTTCTGGAACAGCTGGGACAGAGGAATTGCGGGAGCTTTTGTTCAGGTTTTGTGCTTCGTGGCTGGGGATAACAAAACGAGTTCTCCAATTTTAGATGGATTGGGAATGTTGGCAGTAAAAGGGTTGGATCACCTTCGAGGGCATTGTGCAGGTGTTCCCTTCTTTTATGCGTGCAGGAATTTCCACTCCTGCCTGCCAGAGCAGCGGGAGCCTGTCCACGGGGTGGGCTTGGAAGGATGGATTAGCTCTGGAATACGTTGAGGAGAAACGCAAGGAATTGCAATGTTTTCACCACGAGTCTCCCTTGGAACACAAGAGGGCATCGCTGCTCCTCTTTTCCAGTGCAGCAGAATCCATGGATGTGGGTTTTCCCGGGATGCTGTGTGCCAGTCACAGGGAAGCCCTGACAACGCCTACTCAGGTTGTTGCTCTTCCTTTGCTGCTGTAAAACTCCCAGTTTTCCATAGGAACTGGGAGTTGCTGGTGTGACTGGGATGCAATTCCAAGTTTCTGCTTCCTCCTCACCTTCCTGAGCAGTCGCATTGGCTAATCCTACAAAAACTGGGCTGAACATTCCCATTTTTTAATTTAAGTTCTAGTCCTCACCTTCCTGGCCAGTTTCAACGGCTGATCCCACAAAAACTGGGCTGAACATTCCCATTTTTTAATTTAAGTTCTAGTCCTCACCTTCCTGGCCAGTTTCAACGGCTGATCCCACAAAAACTGGGCTGAACATTCCCATTTTTTAATTTAAGTTCTAGTCCTCACCTTCCTGGCCAGTTTCAACGGCTGATCCCACAAAAACTGGGCTGAACATTCCCATTTTTTATTTAAGTTTGAGGCACCAAGTGTTTTGGGCCAGGTTAGCCCTGAACTCTACCCCCATTCCAGGCAGCTCATCCCTACACAATTCCCAGTGAATCGGGGCCTGCCCACCCTCTCAGGGAGCACAGCCATGGAATCATGGAATGTTAAGGCTGGGAAAGACCTTTAAGATCATCAAGTCCGAGCATCAGCCAGCAGCACCATGAATCCATGTCCTCAGGTGCTATATCCAGGTGGTTTTTAAACATTTCCATGGATGGAGACTCCACCACTGCCCTGGGCAGCTGTGCCAGGGCTGGACAAACCTTTCCATGAGGGAATTTTCCTGATATCCAACCTGACCCTCCCCTGGCACAGCCTGAGGCCGTTCCCTCTCATCCCATCCCTTATTCCCTGGGAGCAGATCCCAAATCCCAGCTGGCTGCCCCCTCCTGTCAGGGACTTGTGGGAGAGGGAGGTTTTCCCTCACATTTGAGATTTTTTTTGGAGTGGGAGTGAAGCAAGCAGGGCTTGGTCCCCAAATTATTTGGAATTCTATCTGATGGTTCAATTCCACATGAAATACACCCGAGGAGGCACAAGTAATATTTGTGTAATCCCAGAATTTCCTGTTGTGTTGGAGCAGCTTTGGAATGCCAGGAGCATTAAGAGACTCAGTGAGTGGGCAACAAAGCCCAGGAAAATTTCCATGTGGATAAATAGGAAGTGTTGTATCAGAGCCTGAAAAAAATGGGAGCTGAAAGCCAATATTGCTGTGCAGGAGCAAGATCCTGGATATGGGAGAGAAATCCAACAGAGCTGCAAGGTCAGTGCTTGTTAATGGTCAGAAAAACCAAATTAATCAAGGATTGGAAGGAAAAAATAGTGGATAAAACATAAGGATATTTCTGGAGACAGGAGCTGCTCTGGCAAGGTCTGTAGCCAGCAAAAAAAATTAAAAAATAGGGAGGCTGACTCCAAACAATAATTCCAAGCCAGCTGTGATGTAATAATATTTAGTGTGGAAAAGGAAGGGAATGCTCGCACCAAAGAGCTTTTATGGATCATGCAAGGTGTGTGGGATACAGATCTCCAGGTGACAACTGGAATGGAGAAGTGCACAGATTTTGTCCATATTTTCCTCAGAGTTGTTCCAGTGTTTTCCCCAATCCTGCTCCATATTTTATCACTGAAGCTTTGTGATAAGAAATCCAAGCAGGCGGGAAGAGTGAGGTGTGAAAAATCCATTTGGAGCCACACTCTGAGCATCCAAAAGAGCTCTTTTCCCTATTTTTTTTTTTGATAATTCCCAGCTCCTGGCCTAGATTTGACAGCTGCCTGCTCATTCCCACCCTTTCCCCACATTTGGGGATATTTCGACAGGTTTGCAGCAAATTTGTGTTGAAACAAAAATGGGTTTTGTGGTCCCAAAGTGTGAGGAATTGAAGGCTTTGGGAATTCTCTGAGGAGTTGATTTGGTTAACATTCAATATTGGAGTGCGGGTTTTTTTAGGGCTTAGAGGTTCTGTTAAATATTTAGATTATTTGATTAAATGCTTTATTAGAATCTGGATTTATGTGTCGGTATTTGCTGCCTTGTCACCAGCTGTTTATCAGCTGTGTGGTTTGTTCCTCGTGACAGAATTTTATTGTGCAGGCTGGTGATCAGAATCCAAAAGGAAAACATTGTTGGATCGATCCTATTCCTGGAATTGGGATGAATCTACTCCTGTCTCTACTCCTGTAGTGCTCCCCTTGTTCTCCAGGTGGTGGTGGTGGGCAGCACATGAAATACGGTGTTAAAAGCTGAATAAAACTGAAATTCCAGGGAATTTTGGGCAGCCGAGTGAGCCCAAACCTTCCTCAGGAATTCTGACTCCAGCCAGAGCTGGCTCGTCATCCCTGGGAAGTTGCTGGGAGTTAATGGAGGGATTGATAAGATGGGAATGAATTGAGGGATTGATAAAATGGGAATTAACTGAGGGGTTGATAAAATGGGAATGAATTGAGGGATTGATAAAATGGGGATTAATTGAGGGGTTGATAAAATGGGAATGAATTGAGGGATTGATAGGGTGGGAGTGAATTGAGGGATTGATAAAATGGGGATTAATTGAGGGATTGATAAAATGGGGGTTAATTGAGGGATAGATAAGGGAAGTCAGGATGGTAAAGGGGAGGGAGATTTGCATGGAGAATTGAATAGGAGAATAAAGCTGGAGTCAGGCTGGGAATCCAAGCAGAAGGTAAAATTCCCAGATGCTCCTGTCCGTATCTGTAAATCTCAGGGATGACAGGAAACATTCGGGGTAACAGGAAGCTTTAACAGGAATGGTGGGATGAATCTCGGAAGTTCAGGAGGAGGGGATGTTTTGAAGAAGTGTGGATCCTTTTTTAAAATTTTGCTTTGTTTTTTCGATGTTGTTTCAGGCCTTGGGATAAAACCCTGAGAAATAGGTTGGAATCTTATTTCTGAGATCATTTCAAATTCAGCTGGATAAGAACTGGAGGAATGTGCTGCAAGCTTGGAATATTAAAAAAAACAAAGATGAGCTGGCTTCCCATGTGGTGTGAAAAATAAAAAGCTAGAAGGAGAAAATAGTTAAAAACACAGATTTAATTTTTATTTAAAATGATTTAAATCCCAGAGTGATTGAAGTTAGAAGGGACCTCTGGACATCACCTGGTTCAAAATCTGAGTTATTTCCATAAATCCCATCCGGTTTTGTGGTAATGAGGCAGGATCAATTATTCTGATTGAACATCCATCCTTCCTGGATTTCCAAAGCCTGCACCACATTCCTGGGGGGCATTTCCTTACCTTGAAAAAAGGAGGTCAGTGTTCATCAGAACATCCCTCATATTCTGCAGGGAAAAGAGGTTTTAATTATTCTGTGCTGTTGCTGGAAAATGTATTTGAAAACTTCATTCTGAAGCTCAGAATTCCTGTGATTTTTCCTGATTCTCCCAACAGTGGGAAGGATTTCTTGGAGGGATCTGGGAACGGCCCTGAAGGATTTTGTCTGCTCTGTGATTGTGTTTTCCGTAGGTGGAAATATTTCCTGGTCTGCTTAGGGCTCATTCCTGGGAATGAACTCTGGGTTTGGTGGGAGCTGGGAGTGCTGGGATCCCTGGAGACAGTCTCTGGAAAGCTGGGAATGTTCTGGTGGGAGGTGAGAGCCCCTGAGTTGTGTGCAGATCCGAAAAATTACAGGAGGGGGGACGCTGAGGCTCAAATCTGAACTCCCCAAGGTGGGAGGCCTTGGTTAGTGTGGGAAGAGGATATTCCTTGGATTTGTTGTCCTTTTGCTGCCCATTTTAACACCTCCCAAAGAGATGGAGGCGAAAATGCTGATGGATCATTTAGAGGAACAACTTCCCTAAAATGTTGCTGTTTTCTCACTTTGGAAGCTGTTCCCAGCAGAGGATATCCCATCCCTGGCTTGGTTGGGATGGTTCTTCCCAAAAAAACCCCACGTGGAGTAGAGGATCAATCCACAAAACCAAGCCCTGGTGATGTGCGGCTCTGCCAGGAGTGGGAGTCACTGGTGGCCCCACCTGACATCACACAGCAAACCCTGGAGGTCTGTTTCTAAAAATAAACCACAGAAATCCTTTCTATCCCGAAAAAACAATGGACACAACCCAAATATCCAGAGGCCACTGCTTGCTGTGGCAGTGCAAATGCCAACCCGTCCAAAAAACCCCTGATTTAGGTGATTTGTGCTCTCCCTGCCTCATCTCTGCAGTTATTTCTCAGCTAAAAATACCCAGATTAATGTTTTGTCTGCCTATATTTAGACCTTGTCTGGTGCCATCAGTTTCTGAAGCTCTTGGAGTTTCTTTTCAGCTGGCATTTTAAAAAATTTTGGTGTTTTTTTAGAAGGCCTAAATAGAATAACTGTGATTAATATCAGGTGTAGTTGTATGGAGGAGTTTTAAAAAGATGGCTTAGTCAGAGGTGATGAGTTAAAATTGTCATTATTTTCTAAATGTCCTTTTGTCCACAACTAATACTTCGTTGTTGCCATATAATCTTTTAATTCATGTGCATTTCTTAGATTCATTGAATTTGATTCTGTGTGAGTGCTCCAAAACGAAAACATTTTTTTGTGTGAATTACAAAGGTGAGCCCAGGAATTTTATTAAAGATAATCCTGGTGCTGCGGATTTTGCCTGGAGATAAAAGTGGTTGGAAAAGCACAAAAAAAAAAAGGCTTTCAGTGATTCTATGATAATTATAGACCTCAATCCAGAATGCAAAAAAGACAGCTTGAGATGTGTGTGGAGTGGAAAGAAATGAGTCACTGTTAATCAGCAAAAGACAATGAGGCCTCTGAAATATTTTGCTCAAACTTCAGCCTCGCTGGAATTGTAAAAGAAATGAAAATGGTGGCAACCCAGCTGATGTGAAAGCTGAATCAGACACGAGTGGGGCACAACTTTGTGACTAATGATAACTCATCTGAGAGGAAAGATCAATCCCGGTTTGTTTTTATGTGGAGAACCTGCTGGATCTCGGCTGCTCCGGGGTTTCATCCCTGCGAGTGTCCAAGGCCAGGGATTTGGAGTGAGATCAGCTTTAAGGTCCCTCCCAACCCAAGATTCCACGATTGGGTGTGGGTTTGTTCAGTTTTGGGTTGGTTCTGTTCACTCACTGGTGATTTTGTTCAGTCTTTGATTGGTTTTGTTCAGTTTTGGGTTGGTTTTGTTCACTCGTCAATTTTGTTCAGGTTTGAGTTGGTTTTGTTCAGTTTTGGTTTGTTTTGTTCAGTTTTTGATTGGTTTTGTTCACCTTTTGGTTGGTTTTGTTCAGGTTTTGGTTGGTTTTGTTCAGGTTTCGGTTGGTTTTGTTCACTTTTTGGTTGGTTTTGTTCTGGTTTTGTTGGTTTTGTTCAGGTCTTGGTTGGGTTTGTTCAGATTTTGATTGATTTTGTTCAGTTTTTGGTTGGTTTTGTTCAGGTTTTGGTTGGTTTTGTGCAGGTTTCGGTTGGTTTTGTTCACTTTTGGGTTGGTTTTGTTCATTTTTGGGTTGGTTTTGTTCCCGTTTTGGCCTGCACACCCTCACCCCTCCTCTCCCTGCTCTAGCGTAGAAATCCATGGAGTCTAACATTTTATTTGGCATGGGATTAGGGAATATATTGAGGTTGCTCCAGGGCTGGGATGCAGCTCTGCCTTCCAGCATAATTCCATGTCCATTTAACAGCCCACCTGTTTCTCCTGGGAAGCTTTAATGCCTGGAGTTTGATTCCACACAATTTTCTCATTCCTGCCAGGAACAAGGGACAGGATGAGAGGAAACAGCCTCAGGTTGTGCCAGGGGAGGTTTAGATTGGATATTAGGGGGGGAAATGGATGGAATGGGTTCTAAAGTGCTGGAACTGATTGTCCATGGAAGGGGTGGAGTCAGCATCCCTGGAAGTGTTCAAAAAACACACGGATGTGGCTCCTGGGGACGTGGTCAGTGGTGAACACGTTGGACTTAATGATCTTCAAAGTCTTTTCCAGCCTTAACAGTTCTGTGATTCCATGATTTCCCAACCAAAACTCACCAAAATCCACTTGTAAATCCCATTTCTAAATATCTGTAGCCCAGCCACTGCCTGAGTTCCTGAATTCCTCACGGTCCATCTCCCCCTGGCACTGGGAGGCTCGGATTCCTTTGGACCTTTCCTTGTGTCTTTCCAGTGCCTACACCTGGAATATTTTCAAACTCGCTTTTTGTAGCCATTCCCTGCTGGAATATTCTGAGCAGAGACCTGGATAACACTGGGAGTGCTGCTGGAAAGAAGGAGAGGACTGGGAATGTGGGATTGTCCTGTGCTGCTGCCTCAGTCACGTTCTCATCCCACCTGCAGCTCCAGGGGCTCATCACCCGTCACTGGAGACTCTCTTTCCATTAAAAATCCATGGATCTTTTTATTTACTTGGAAAGGCCACAGCCAGCTCCTCCCTGACCCTGATTTTTTTGGCAGTGGCACCGAGCTGCTCTCCAAGATTTTGGCTGTGGATTTATTCCTTTAATTAAGCCATAATGGACAAAGCTTTATTTGAATTCCAACAACTGAGCAAATCCTGCTCTTTCCCAGCTCCACTGAGGAATTGGCAAAGCTGGAATTGTGGAATGTTGTGAGCTTTACCTGTGTGTGTCTGTGTGTGTGAGGCATTCCTTAGGGAAAAGTAGCTATAAATAAATGTTCCTTATAAACCCGATCCTGGTTAATCCGAGGGAGCTGGTGAGGTGTGGATGATCTGAGGCACCAAGAAATCCAAATAACTGCCATGGAATGGGAATGATGCTCTGTCAGTCAGCTGAGAGGCTGGGAGGGCAAGAGGAAAATGCAAAACCTTGGATTCGTGGTGGAATTTTCCGTTCCTGCTCAGCGGTCGCAGGTGAGACCAAAATCAGAGAAATTTGCTGGCTCATGAAGATGATTCCAGTTTTTTTGTGGATAGGAAGAGGAGGGTGATCCAAGGCTAAACATTCCTTTCTGTCCCCTTTCCTGGGTGAGTGGGGATGCTGCCAGCAAAGCTAAGCTCTGGTTTTCCTTGGGAACGTAGGGCAGGATGCAAAAACGGCCTGGCAAAGTGGGTGCCTGGATTGGATCCATTGGATTCTCTGGCAGCAGGAAGAACCTTGCTCTGACAGAGCAATTTTGGGGGTTTTTTTTCATATTTGTCACTGTATTATAAAATCATGGAATTGTTTAGGCTGGAAAAACCTTCTGAGCTCTTCAAATCCACCCCTTCCCCAAGGCCACCACTGCCCCACGTCCCCAAGTGCCACATCCACATGGATTTTCAATCCCTCCAGGGATGGGGACTCCACCCCTGCCCTGGGCAGCTTTTCCGGGGCTGGAAAACCTTTTTGGGGAAGGAATTTTCCCTGCTACATCTCTGTGGTAATATAAAACCTTTTCTCACCAGGATATATCAAATTTTCAGACTTTTTTTTCTTTTCCCCCCACTGGCTTCTCCTTTCTCTGGAGTCGCCCCGGAGGTCTCTGCCTGGGAGGAATAAATTGGCTCGTGGAATTAATGTGTAATTTATTAATCTGTGGCTCTGAAATGAGGAAATAATCCCAAGCAACACAGATTGGTCTGACATATGTGATTACTCACTCTGGATAATATAGAAGGCATTTAAATGTTCTCTGAGAATAAATCAAGCACAATCAAAGTTGCTAAGCAAATTCCCTTCTTGCATCACGCCCTGATGGCTTATATAATATTATAATCAATGTATAAATGATATAAATTTATCATTATATGGATTGAATTTAGAAATACATATTTATTTTCTCCGTCACCGGGTGGTAACAGCATAAATAAGAAAAAAGGGGCACTGTAGCATGGTAAGGAATTGTAGTTTTTTTGGCAGATAAATTGTGGTTAATATGGAAAAAACGGGACCAAATCCAGTTTAGGGGGAAAAAAAAAAAGCAGGGAAAAACCACCAGGTTTGCAGTGATTACCAACTCCTTCATGCGTGTTCTGGATGCAGATAATTCTTCTGTGCCTGGGAACACCTCGAGGGGCTCTGCTCCAACCCTGCAAGGACCTGGCTGACGTAGGGGGTGAATTCAGGGTGAGCTCCCAACCGCCACAGACCCTCCTGGTGTCATTCTTAACCATGGAATTCGATTTTTTTGGGGACTGCTCTGAAAAATATTCTGGATTTTCGTGGCCTCGTTAGAGATCCTGGGTGTTTGAAAGACATAAACATTGATGGAATCCGTGCTTGGATGCAGGAGTTGGATGTTAAGGCAGAAATTAATGGAAAAGCTGCTTGTGGAATGAGGAATAGCCTGGGAGCACCTGGATGCTGAGAGAATGGGAAGGGCTCCAAAGGTGGCCTTTTATTGAGGGTGGGTCCTGTCCAGCCTTTGCTGAGCTCACAGAGGTGGGAATTGCATGGAATCCCAACTGGTTTGGGTTGGGAGGGATCTTAAAGCTCATCCCATTCCACCCTTGCCATGGATGGACCTTCCACTATCCCAGGCTGCTCCAGCCTGGCCTTGGACACTTCCAGGGATCCAGGGGCAGCCACAGCTTCTCTGGGCACCCTGTGCCAGGGCCTCCCCACCCTCCCAGGGAAGGATTCCTTCCCAGTATCCCACCCAAATCTCCCCTTTTTCAATCTGAAGCCATTCCCTGTGTCCTGTCCCTCCATCCCTTGTCCCAATTCCTCTCCAGCTCTCCTGGAGCCCCTTCAGGTCCTGGAAGGCCACAATCAGGTCACCAGCTGTGGTTTTGTCTTCTCTGGCCATTTCTAGCTCTCCAAAACATCTCTTCCAAGGCCCAGCCAAGAATCAGCAGTGCCTGCCTTCCCAAAAATTCCAGAGGCCCCTGAATCTGTGGGAATGGAGATACAGACAGTGTAATTTTAAATTATTAAATATAGACAGCCCTTATCTCCCAACAGGAATATAAATAACAGTGGCTTGTTATTAATTTTTTGTAGCCTCTGAAATGTGGGGAATTTGTCACACAAACCAGTGATTAGTGAGGGATTTCTGCTTCTCATTCAGCAGGAAACTTGCAGGGAAGGATAAGGAAAATGGTTAAACGTGTAATTGAAAGTTTTCTGTCATGGAGCCACCAGCCTGTGAGGCAGCAGATGCTGTAATTGAGCAAAAACAGGTGGGTTTGGGGTTTTTGGGGTGTTTTTTGCTTAAAAATTAACCAGCTGAGCCCCACGAAACCTTCTGCTTTTGGGCTGGAAAGATTTTCCTGCACTGGGTTTTGCTCAGCCTTCTGTTAAAAAGAGATTATGAAGGGAGGGTGGAAGATGTTTGTGCTACAGAATTCCAGAAGGGAATTTAAGGATCATTTCATTCCAGCCCCTACCACGGGCAGGGACACCTTCCACTAATCCAGGCTGCTCCAAGCCCTGTCCATCCTGACCTTGGACACTTCCAGGGATGGGACATCCTCGTTATCTCTGGACAACAGCATCAGCATCTCTTCACAGCTGAAGGGATGATGCTTCCAGATATTTCTTTGCTGTTCCATTTTTATTCCTGTGAAACCCGGGATTTGTGTTGTGTGTTTTGGGAGGTCGATCTCTGTGCTGGGGCTTGGCATTCCTGCCTTGCAGGAAGATGTGGCTGATCCAAGGCAGCTCAAATTCCAGTGGTGAATTCTTAACAATTCAGGTGAAATTCTGATTTTAACTCAGCAGAGTTTGGAATGATGGTTAGAATCCCAATCATGTGTTTTAAGTCGAGCCTATCAGCAGATTTGCTCTGAGGGAGCTAAAGGTAAAACTGGGCCTAGGATGGAGTAGAATTAACTAAGCCTGACCTGCCCCTGATGGAATTAGCAGCACTTCCCAGTGGGATGGACACGGTGCATCTCCTGGATGCGATGGAAGGGAAATAAGGGAAAAAATGAATGACGTTTTGTGTCGTTCCCTCTCAGTCTCCTCTCCTTTTTTTTTTTCCCTGTTTCTCCACTTCTGTTGTGTCTCGAGAGCTGCTCCATCCATCCAAAGGTTTCAGTTCTCTGCCACAAACACATCCTTCTGTACAGCTTCTTCTGATTTTCTTGGAATCTTCTCCAGCTTTTCGCAGTGCTGCATCCAGCTCTTCTTTCCACATCCCTGTCACCTTCTCAGCTCCTTCTTCCCAGCCGCTGAAAGCCTTGGCTGTCATTCCTGATCCTCACATTTTAATCCACAGTGGCTTCTATTCCCACATTAAAGCACCATTCCCTGGCATCCCTTCTCCTGGCTGCTTCCCTTCCGCAGCTCCCAGTTCACTGATGGTTTTTTTGTCTTGCTCCAGACATTTCCCTTTTGTTTGATTCTTTTTTGTCTCCCCCTCTCTCATGTCTGCCTGTCTCCCATTCCCTCTTATTTATTCCCAGTGCTGGCTCATCCTGGCAATTACATCTCCTGCCTGAGGGGTTGAGCTGGAGATCACATCCCTGTCAGTCCTGTGACATTTCCACCGCAAATTTGTTCCGTCCTCTGCTGCTGTCTTTGTAACTGAGTGATTTTCCAGTACAAATGACTCTTCCCATATTCCCAACGCCCTCTCCTGCCCTCCCACTCCCTCTGCTCTCTCCAGTCGCTGTGTTGGTTTAGTCCAAGAGAAAGTGGTCGTTTTACAGGGGTTTTGTTCTTCCCTGACCTTGGTTTGCTTTTCCCCTTTTCCTCAAAATCTTGTTCTTCCTCCCTTCCACAAACCCAGACATTCCTTAACTTCTCTTTTCCTCTAAACCCATCACACGACCCAATTCCAGTTTCTCCTGTGTGGCCCCTCCTGCTCCGAACGATCCCTTTATTCCCTGATGGAAACTTCAGCTGATCCCACTGCCTCCTCTTTAGGATCATGTTCATCTCTCCCTGAGCTAATGGAGCTAATTGGCTCCTAGAGTTTCTCTCCTGGAAGTCCACTGTAGATCCTTTCCCAATCCATCTTCCGCAGGATACATTTGGCAGAAATCCAAATGTTAATCCATCCAGTGCTGTGAAATTCCATAATATTCTGGCCCGAGGGTGTTTTTTTCCACATCGGATGTGTTCTGATTATAGTCTAAAAGAAGGATATTGGCTTCCAAGGGATTGGATCCTTCCCTTGTGCATCCTCAGCTTTCAATCAGTGTTCTGGAGTTGTCCATCTCTCCCGAGTGACCTCTCCAGTCTCGTGCCCGATTGAAGCCAAACAAATCCTGACGTGGGACCTTCAGGTTCCTTCCAGGACTGACACAGGAACAGCCCCTGCGGCTTCAGGAGCACGTGGATGTGACAGGGATGAGGACAGCAAATTGCTGGAACAGCAATTCCAAACGCACACGGAGTGAAAATGAATAGTCCTCATTTTCAGATGTTTGAAAGTTTGATAAAGATTTTGGTTTTGCTGTTAAAGAGGGAATTCTATCAGCCAGGATTTCTGAAAAGGAGACTCTGTGCTCGATTGAAAATACGTTTCCCCTGAGTTTCCTTCCCTGGAAAAAGAAGTACAAGTAGAACCAGCAAAGCACAATCCCTCGAAATCATTTGTCTAATTAATCTGCCATTGGGTTGGGGTTATCTTTTTGGGATGCCTTTGGGATGGATGGAACAATGACCACAGGAACAGGAGGGAATTTCTAACTGTTTTCCTCTGAAGGTGCTTCTGGAGAATGTGCTGTGAGGGAGGATTGTCCAATTACTCTGCCCCTGGCTGGAAGTGCTGTGAAAAGTCAATTTAAGAGCTTTTCCTTTCCTCCTGAGGCGTGCAGAGCACTTCCCAGCTCCCCTTTCCCTGGTGTTTTGTTTCATCCTGGCTGTTAGGACTTAGGAACAGGTAAATAATGGTGCTGCTGAAGAAGAAGGATGGGTTCTTGTTGCTTAGCAATTGCTCTCAGCACACTGAAGAGCAGCTTTTGATGGGGAGCTGCAGCCTTGGAAATGGTGTTTATCACTATATCAGTTATTTTCATAAAATATCTGAAAACTTTCGGCAGTTCCAGGCCCTTCAGTGAGTTAGGGAGTGTGGCAGGAATCTCAGCCAAGTAAACTTGAACTTTTGAAAGTTTCCTTAATTGTCCTTGTTCTTCCAAGCGGTCTCGTTCTCCTGCCAGGCACGTTCCTTTAATCATCTTTTCCTCCTCCTCAACATTTCCTTCATGTTACTGATCCCCCTTCTGATGGAGTTGTTACTCCTGGTGGGCTGCAGGCAACAATCTGTGTTGATGGACAAGTTACTGCAGCCCAGGGGGTTCCTGGAGTGCTGCAGGGGTTCAGGAAAGAGGGAGATGCCTCTGGACCATTTTCATTTGTAAACCTGTGCCTGCACCCCTGGTGTCAGCCCAGCCTTGGGATGAACAGACGGAAAACAAACCCGGGAGAAGGACTTGGAGGGGCTGGTGAGGGAGAGACTGGGCTGAATTCTGCCCCTCTGCCCTGCTCGGGTGAGATCCCACCTGCAGAGCTGCTCCAGCCCGGGATCCAACAGCAGGAGCACATGGAGCTGCTGGAGTGAATCCAGAGGAGGCCACGGAGCTGCGCCCAGGGCTGGAGCTGCTCTGGAGCCAGCCTGGGAGAGCTGGGGGTGCTCACCTGGAGAAGAGACGGCTCCAGGGAGAGCTCAGAGCCCCTTCCAGAGCCTAAAGGGGCTCCAGGAGAGCGGGGGAGGGACTTGGGACAAGGGATGGAGGGACAGGACACAGGGAATGGCTTCAGATTTAAGAAGGGGGGCTTTGGGTGGGATATTGGGAAGGAATTCCTGGCTGTGAGGGTGGGGAGGCCCTGGCACAGGTTTCCCAGAGAAGCTGTGTCTGCCCTTGGATCCCTGGAAATGTCCAAGGCTGGGTTGGAGCACCCTGGGATAGTGGGAAGTGTCCCTGCCCATGGCAGGGGTGAGACTGGATGAGCTTTAAGATCCCTCCCAACCCAAACATTCCATGATTCCATGAACCTCCCCAGGGGCTCTGATGCCCTGTGTGCTCTCTCTGCCACTTCTGTTGCTGGTGGTAACCTCAGCAAATACAGCCAAATTCCTTTTCCCGAATTCCTGCCAGGTTTACTCAGATCCCAGACTTTCCTGCCAGTTAGCTCCAGCCTCTGGTTCTCACCTCCTCTTGGCTTATCCCAGAGTGACGCAGCGTGTCTTGCCAGAATTCCAAGGCTGGAAATCCATGGAGAACGTCAAGATGTTGGCTGCAGGGTGTGGAACACCGGAAGCTGAGGGGTGGGATCTGGAACACCAGGAGAGCTGTGCTCCAACCTTTGCCAGGGAACTGTGGCTCCCATTGCCACCAGGGTCTGGAAGGTGTTGGGAAAAGGAACGTCCTGTGCTCAGGGTCAGCCTTCAAAGTGCTCCAAGCAGCCTCAGCTTGGAGCAGCACCTGCATTCCAGCTTCCTGAAAGGGGTGGCACTTTGTGTTTTCCCTCTTTCTCCTTTCCCAAGGGAATGGAGCCTCCCTCTCCGCCCCAGGCTCCTTCTCCCCTTAGCTCAGTTAAATGGCATTTATTGCCTCAAATTGGCTCCATTTTCTTGCATCTCTTTGCCCATCCCAGCTCAGGACCTTCCCCAGGCTGTGGGGCTGGCAGTCCATTGCTAATTGATGGATGTCCAAATGATGGGAAGCACTCCCTTAATGGACTCTGTGCTTGATTGCTTTTCAAAGGTGAATTCCCTCTGTTCTCCCTGCCCTTTGAGGGAATGGAAAAGGCATGGAAATTTCTCTAATACCAGCTGTATCCTCACAAAACCCCTCCGATATCCCACTTGGATTAGCGAGTTCATTTTTGATTTCTGCTCGGAATTCTGGATTGGAAGCATTTGTGTGGATTTGATTCCTCATTCAGCACAGCTCCCAAGCTTCCCTTTGTCTCTCCCTGCCTGTCAGTGCAGAAACAGATCCCAGCCTAACACGTCATAATTCCTAAAGCATTCCATGTTCCTGTTCTGCTGCTGCCTGAGCCCCTCACTGTTCAATCCCGCTGCATTTCCACTCTCCTCAAGTGAGGTTTAGGCAGGTTTCTCTGGTTTATTTTGGATTTTAATAGCTGTGAGTGGTGAAGGGCGCAGGGCAGGTGGGGTGGGATGTGTGGGAGCTCCTCTGTGGGCTCTGCTGTAAGGAAACTCTCTCCAGGAAGCTTTGCTGGGAGCTGAGGGAGGCTTGCTGGGGTTTCTGTAAAGTATTCTGGGATATCGGAGTGAAAAACCACTGGAATGGGCAGGGACTGGCGGGGATTTGTTGTGAAATTGATGCCTGCCCTGTGCCATCAGAGCACCTTCCCCACAGCCTCCCTGGGTATCTCTTCCCTGTCCCCTCCTCCTTTATAAAGATTTATTGTGTTTGCATTTAAGGCCACCTGCTTTTGTCCAGCTATAAAGATGTTCTGCCACTCCCTCTGGTGTTTACTGTGCCCTTACAATCAGCACCTTGTCTTTAACTTCCTGACCTGGATGTTGGCTTTTTCTCCTTGGAGGTGCACACATTGCTTTCATGGTGTTTATATCCAGAGAGAAAATGACTGTATTGTTTTTGTTTGTTTGTTTTAAATACATAGAATCTTAAATGGATTGGGATTCACTTTGCAGGGAGGCGCCAGGCCCCTCATCCTTTGGGGATTTGGCACTGGTTTTACCCTTTGGCTGTGGATCCCAGGACAGTGGAGCCCATGGAGCAGGCATTCCTGCATGCTTTGTTCCTGCAGAATAGCATTCCTTGCCTTTTTTGTTATTGTTCCCTATTAGACCTTTATTTTTCTGTGCCACCTTTAGCGCTTCCCACATCCCTCCCAGAGGCGGGGGTCTCTCCGGGTGTGTCGGACGGCTCCTTGAAAATTCCCTGGGAATCCGACACGCTCCCCACAGGGCAGAACAGAGTCCGGTTGTCAAAATAACACCGAGCCAATGAGCGCGGCTTGGGTGGAGCTACTGCGGTGCGGGCAAAACTAATTCTCAATGAAACCCTTTGATTAAACACCCCGAGCCGGGCGGGGTGCGGGATTCCTGGCGCTTCTCCCTGAAAACCCAGCGTTTTTGCGGCGGGCGAGGGCGGGATGCTGTAGGAGCAGGGCTGGATGGATGGCAGCGGGCGCTGATGAATTTTTCATGAGCGGCCGTGCGGGGCTGGGTGGCTCCGGCGCGGCCCCGCTGACACGACAGCGCCCCGGAGCATCTTCGGAGGGACAGCCAGCCTGAGACGGGGCCCTGTGCCAGCCCTGCCTGACCATCCTTGGATTTGTGCCGCTCCAGGCTGGGCTTTGCTGCGGGAGCGCAGCCTGGTGAAGGAGCGGGGGCAGCCCCGCCGCTCGCTCCGCCGCCCTCGCAGCGCTTTGGGGTCGGCGAGATGCGGTCCTGTGGCGACCTCTGAGCGGCCACAGCTCGCCCAGAGCCGCAGCTATGACAGCCAACGAGGCTTCCCGGGAACTGGCCGCTCCAGAGTCCGAGATCTACATCAGGACCTTCAAGGAGCAAATGCACCTGGAGCTGGAGCTGCCCAAGCTGCCCGGGAACAGACCCACGTCGCCCAAGATTTCTCCTCGCAGCTCGCCCAGGAACTCCCCGTGCTTTTTCAGAAAGTTGCTGGTGAATAAAAGCATCCGCCAGCGCCGTCGCTTCACGGTGGCACACACATGGTAAGGGCTGCCGGGCGTCGGTGCGGGCTGCAGAGCGGGGTGGCTCTGCCTTGGGCTGGGCAGAACCGGCCGCGGGTCGTTCGGGGCAAAGCGTCACACGAACGGAGCAGGGAAAGCAGCCGGAGGGGTGCTCAGCGCCCCGACAATTGTCATTCAGCGTCTGTTCCCCGGGAGAGATCCAGCCCCATTATTCCTGCGTGCCACGCTTAATCCCTGGCGAACAAAGGCAGCAGCCGCTAACTTTCCCCGGCGCGTGGGGTGCTTGTGTGTAGAGCCCGTGAATTCATTTCGGAGCCCCTGAATTCATTCCAAGAGCCTCTGAATTCATTTCAGAACCCATGAATTAATTTCAGAGCCCCTGGATTCATTTCCGAGCCCCTGGATTCATTTCAGAGCCCTAAATTCATTTCGGAGCCCCTGAATTCGTTGCAGAGCCCCCGAATTCATCCCAGAACACATTTCAGAGCCCATGAATTCATCTCAGAGCCTTCAGGACAGGTTTTTTTCTCCTCTCTCTCAGCACAGGGCGATTCAGGCAGGGCACACCTGGAGTTAAAATGCTGGAAAGGGCTTGAACTCCACTGCGAGGGATTTTTAAACAGTTTTTGCTGGCTACAAATACCCCTCTTTTCAGCCATTCTTTTGAAGGCAATCCTGGGTGAGAGTCTTCTCTCCCCTCCCTACGAATTTCTAACCCCAAGTAGTCCCTCTGGGTGCCATTACAGCTGATTGTAGCTGCCTCTGACTGTCACTTTCCCTGGTGACACCGTGCCACCAACAGCCATCAAAACAGAGAATTCAGGAAAACCTGTGAGAGTCTCACTGGTTCGTTTTCTAAATTTCCTCTGTTTGTGTCTTGCACCTTTGAAATTCCATAAATATGCACCAGTTGAGTGTGGGAATGAAACCAGAAAACTTTGAGTGATGTGAATGATTTAAACCCTGCTCACACAGCCGTGCATCCATTCCTTTCCCATTCCATGGATTATCCTGGTTAAATCTGTATGGGCTGGCTGTTTTGGGGTGTCTGAGGCACCCATCCGTGCCTGCTGCTTTTGGGAACAGAACATTGTGTGAAAATGGTTCATGGGAGCACTGGTAAAATATTGCAAAGCTGTATTTACTCCTGAAGTGAATTGCTGAGAATGGATCAGCAGCTCTTACACTTGTTCTGTGTCATTAAACATGAGAAAAATGAGGAAAAACCGCACACTTGGCTGCCAGGAATTGTACTGAGTAGAACTGAGATAACTGACTTTTTAATTTTGCTTTAAACACAGTTTGGAATCTTTTTTCGATTTGATTTAGAATGCCAGAATCATGGAGATTTTCTGCTTGTTTGTTTTGGTTGGGTTTTTGGTTTGGTTTTTTTTTTTCAATCCAAGCGGTAATAACAACCTCAAACTGGTTACAAGCTGTAACAGCTCCAGTGAGTTCTTCAGCATTTTAATTGGTTGTAGTCCCTGGTGCTGAGGTTTATGCACATTAATTCCCTGGAACATCTGTCCCATCTCCCAGCACGGAGATGATGGGGTGCTGCTCCTCTTATCCCATCAGCCTGCCTGGAGAAATGAGGGCCATGGAAAGATGGCCCAGCTGGGAATTAGGGCAGCAGGACGTAGCCAGGCTCAGCACTGTGGAAAAAAATTAAACTATATTTGAGTAGGTGTAAATAGTAATCTCCACTGGGACTTGCAAAGGAGGTGGGATCCCTCTAAAGGGAAAAGGGAAGGTTCTCCACTTGATTTTAAAAAGTTTTTAATACCAGGTGGCTTTGGGCTGTTGACAAGTGTTTTCACCTTGGCTAAGAAAGAAACTATTGTCGAAAGGAAGAAAATCACCTCTAAAAAGGTTCCAAGACTGAGCGTGAGCACATCCTCAGCTTAAACCACACAACAAACCCAGGTGTCTCCCCAGTTTAAATTAAATTATCCCCGTGTGCTGCAGCATTTCCTCAGAGTGTCTGGGGGGCTGCTCCAGGTGTGTGGTGGGCAGTGGAGTCCAGCTGTGCCCCTGGATTTGCTGGGAATTGTGGATTTGTTGTGCAGGGCACGGAGCAGCCTCACCTGTGCTGAGCCAAATGCCACTTACGTAAGGTGCTCCTTCCTGGGAGCTGGGAAGCACAGGAATTGCTTCAGGAATCGATGGACAGTAAATACCAACCGCCAGGCCAGGCACTGATTCATGCTGGGGGATTTTATAGAATCTGTAACTTCCATAGCCTCATATCCAAGGAATTTTCTCACTTTTGGGGTGGTAAATCACCATTTTTCACCACGTTGGTGTCGTTGTTTGATGAATCTTCTGTTCCTTCCTCCAGGCCCCTTCTTTTCAGTTTTCTCTCCTCCCTCATTCTTCTTCCCTTTATAACTAATTGCCTTTCCCAGGGTTTTCCTTCTTTTCTGGGTGGACTCGTTGCCACTTCCTTCTCCTGCTGATGCTGGTGAAATCCGCGTCAGCTCCAGTCTGCTCCCAGATCCAGGCAGCAGATCTTCTCCAGAAGGGAAAAGGGAAAGCAGATTTGGAGGTCGTTTTCAAAACAACAAGGCCACGATCCCCGTGTTTCTGTGCTCCGAGTCATCCTTTCCCTCCGGGTGGAGTTCTGGCCATGACCAAGGGGCCACCACAGCTCCCTCCAAACCGATGTCAGCGGGATCCCTGCCTGCTCCCAGCCCTGGATCCAGTTTGCCATGGCTGTGTCCAGTGGTCAGATGCCTCATTCCTATAAAATAACAGTACAAAACATCTCTGTAGCCCCCGGGCTTCTTCCTCCACCCAGAATCCACCAGTCTCACTCCTGTCTTGCATCTCTCATTTTTCCCTCAGATATCTTGGAATTCCATAGGCTCCTCCTTCCTTTCTGGTTATTCCCCTGGTATCCTGTGCATTTTGGGGGGTTTTGTGAGGAAAAAGAGCAGGCAGAAGCCATCTACATTTTGGACTTGGAGTGCTCCCCTTGTCCTGAGTTTCCTTTGGAATCACTGGAGAGAGAGCAGCATCTCCTGAAGGTGGTCCTCAGCACATTCCCTCTCCATGGCCTAGAGGCTGCTCTCCCTCACCTTGTCCTTCCTGGACTTCCAAAACAATAGTTCTAAAAATATCTTTTATTTTTACAGCTCTTCCATCTTATTTTTGCCAAGCAATAGCTGTTAAGCTCATTGGGATGATACCCCCAGCAATGTCTCGGAAGATCCCGAAAGTTGGTATTTTCCAAGTGCACTCAGCAGTTTATAATAAAATGTCTTTGTTTTGCTGTATTTATCCTCAAAATTACAGAGTTCTTCAAGGCCAGGTTGGATGGGGCTTGGAGCAACCTGGGATAGAGGAAAGTGTCCCTGCCCATGGGAATGGGATGGGCTTTCAGGTCCCTGTGAACCCAAAGCATCCAGGGATTCTGTGAATATTTCTCCAACCTCAATCACTTACTCAGTTTCTAATAAACAGCCCCTGGCTGTGCTGAGCTTTTTAAAGAAAGGATTTCTAGAACATGATGTTTATTGTCTTTTCTTCATTAAGCTTTTGGTGCGGCTTTTTTTCCCAAATTCATTCCCATTTAGCTTCATTAATTTAATAATTACCTGTTATCTTGTGAATGAAGGCAATACAGGGCAGAACAGAAGGGAAACACTCGGAAATTTTGCTCTGCTTTTTTTTTCCCCTTGGTTATCCCTCAGTGCAAGTAAAACACAGACATGCATTTGCTTTCTAAAATATCATGTCAAATGCAAATCATATGCTAAGCTGAATTTTTTGCAAACAGGATCTGTTTTCATTGCACAACAAGCTCCCGTGGTGGAATTTAGGAAGTTAAATAATACGGCGCAATCCAGTCATGGGGGGAGCACTTGAGATTTTTCCAAGCCTGGTGAATAACAACTGCTCGGTTGAATTAACTGGGAGCTGCAAAATGGAATGTAGGCAAATGAAAACGATCCAAAGGGGTCGTGGTGGGGTTTGCTGTCTGATCATGGATCCAAACAAGGAAGAATCTCTTGGAATGGTGCTTTGGGAAGGTCAATTTTTGGAGAGCCTGTGCTTGGAATTGCGGAGGAGAATGGGAATTGATAAGATCCGTATGTTTTCCCGGTGATTTAGTTATGGTGGAAGAATTCAGGTGCTGGTGGGACATGGCCCTGCTGGGTCCCTCTCACACCAGCTGCGTGTCCCGCTGTGGTGAGGTGAACCCTGCCCTGTGCTGGCATTCCAGGATCCCAGATCTGAGCTCTCCTGGCCGCCTTCCCCCAGGATTTGGGCTGGAGGAGCTGATTCCTGCCTTTGAGACAAAACCAGTGTCTCTCACCAGTCCCGAAAGTGCTGGCTGGTGCTGACTCACAGATCTCCGAGGTCTTTTCCACCCTAAACGATTCTGGGATTCTTGAGGATGTGCTTTTGGCCCCGTTTCCACTTGGCTCCATATTTAGCAGGATGCATTCCCGTGTCCCAGTGTTGAAAACACCCTGTGCCTGTGCTTTGCTGAGCTGCTCTGCTTGTGTTTCTCACCCACTGTTGATGTGATTTCAAGCTTCTTTTTCCATTTTGGAAAAAAACTGAGGATGGTTCTCCTGCTTCCTGCAGTTTTCCTCTCAGACTGGGGCTGGTATTGGACACGCTGTGTTGCTCAATTATCCACTGAAAGTTCCAGGAGAAACAAACTGAAGGGAGTAGGGAAGAGGATGGGGGAAAACCAGAAGGTTCCTCTCTTTTTCTCTGCTGAGTATGTTCTCCCATCTGTCTCCAGATCCCGAGGAGAATTCCTCAGCACTTGCAGGGAGGATTGCAGAGGACATGGAGGTGAGGAGGGAACAGGAATTAACCCACACAACAAACACAGAACCAGCTGTGCCATCCTTAACATCTGTTCTCTCCATAGAAATTGGCTCCAAGCCCTGTCTGAACCCATGGAAAACAGAAAGGAGCAACTCCTTCCATCCCCCTGGCCACATATGTGGGAAAAGATGGTGTTAAAATAGTCCCCAGCTGTTCAAGATTGGAGCAAAGCACAACAGATCATTAAATTAATGATAATTGGGGTTTGATGGATTCAGCCATTTCCCTGGGAGAGGGGGAAGAGAGTCAGAGAGCCAATTCCTTCTCAGAGAAATGATTTCTGGAAGTTTTCATACTTTTAAATAAATGTTGAAATGTTTGCAGTGTAACCTCTGAGGGATAGAAATTCCAGGAGGATTTGTGGTGGCTGAGCCTTGCCCAGAAGATCCATGGCCTCCAACCCCCCGTAGGAAGGCTTAACTCCGCAGTTCCATTTTCTGTGCCAGAATGGCTTCTCCAGGAGCTTTTCCTGTTGGAGTGAGCTGTGTTGGAAGCTGTGTTGATGTGTGGAACTTGCCGTTGTGGCAGCATCTCCACGTTTGGGCTGTGTGTTTTTGGGACGTACACTTGGCTCCTTCCAAGATCCAGTCGGATGCCAGGACAGACTGTGGCAGACACATCCCTGCTTTATCATAATTTATGCAGCGTGGATTGGCTTCACTGCAGATCCAGACTTTCTCTGATCCTTTCTTGGGGGTTTTTTTTGGATCTTTTCCTGTGTTTTTGTTACCGAATAATCCCGGTGTTCTGTTGTGTTGTCGGGCCTCGCCTCATGGATTCCACAGGGGATCGTGGAATCATAAATCCACAGGATGGTTTGGGTTGGGAGAAACTTCAAAAGATCATCCTATTCCTCCCCCTGGCATTGCGGGGACACCTTCCACTATCCCAGACTGCTCCAACCTGGCCTTGGACATTCCAGGGATGGGGAATCCACAGCTTCTCCGGGCAGCCTGTGCTGGGGCCTTCCCACCCTCACAGGGAAGAATCCTTGAGGTTGGAAAAGATCTCCAAGATCCTGGATCCAACCATGAACCCAGCACCACTGGGATGTGTTTGTATCTCATGGAGCAGGTTTGGAGGTGGTTGGATGAGTCAGGTTCCTCCATAGTGGTCAGAATCTGGGAATTCTGCACTGACCACCCAACCAATCCATGGTAAAACAGGGATAAGGCCCTTGGCAGAATTCCAGCAGTGCTCTGCTGGTCCTGGGACGGCTGGGTTGGGAGGAGGAGAAAGGAGAGGGCAGATTTGGGAAGCTGCAATGGGAAAATTGCATTTCCTCCCAGTTTCCTATGGATTGCCTGGCTGGGTGGGAGATCCAAGGTGGAAATAACAACCTTGAGCTCTGCCTGTGGGATACTGTGAATTTTCCAAGTTTATGGATCAAGAGGCAGCATTTCCTGACACGTGTGAGTTCCTCTAAATAATAATAATAATAATAATAATAATAATAATAATAATAATAATAATAAGCTAATAAATCACAGATATTCCTGTAATGCACTGAAGGAATCACACCCAAACTGATACAACAGCAGCTGATAAAGTTTTGGGATAAAACACCCCCATAACTGCCCTTGGAAAAGATTATGGATATGAAATAGGGTTTATTTTCCAGGAAGTCCATGCATAGATTCAGTGGATTTTTAGGAAAAAGCTCTGGAAAAAAAGTGAATATTAAAGTTTTTTAAGTCTCTCACATTCTCTCAGGGCTACAAATAGGTATGGCTGAGGGGCAGAGCATATATTAAATAATGTAAAAATGAGACTTTGAGGAAAATAGCAATTTATTAGATTATTTATTTTCTGGTTATGGTAAAAAACACCACTTTTTTGTGTGTGTTGGGCAAAGCACTTGATTGATCTACTGGTATTAAACAAAAACCTCCCCTATGGAGTGGTGCCCTGGAGCATCCTCACACTGTCATCATTGTCACACCCCTCACATATTTTGGGACACTGCTCCTAAACAGGAACCAGGTTGGATCAGGTTGTGAATTTTGGAGTATTTCCAGTAAAACCGATTCACACAGAACGGTGTGAAGACCTTCTGCTTGGTCTTTTCACAACCAGCAAGCTGCCTTTTCTCGTGGCAGGGCAATTCATTGCAGCTTTCCCCCCGACAGATTGAAAAGCTCTGGAGGCCAAACATCTGCACAGCACTTATGGGAATTAAATAGGACCCATTTTATCAATTTGCCCTGAATTTATCTGTGCTCAGGGGGTGAAAGAGCTTTTGTTGCTCTCCCAGGAGCTCCACGTGTGGCTCAGCTGCTGCTGGGGTGAGGATTTTCATTTCTGTGGACAGTCTGTGGTGCAAAAAAGAAATGCTGTTCTGAATAAAAACACCTTGCAGGTAGATTCTTCCAGGTGAATATATGGAATAATTTTATCTCATGGCATGTTTGTGCTGGGACAGGAACTCCTCAGGTTCCTGCTGTGTTGATTTCTGGAGGTCAGCATGGAAAAGGGAGCAGCTTGGACCCTCTGAAAGGAGACACGAGGAGACATTGATCTCATTTTATCAGTAAAAAACCCCCAAAACCAGAAATCAATTGATTTTTCTCTCAGCTCAGGCACAATTTATTACAGATTAACAGAGTGCAACTACAACACAAATGTTTAAAGAATTACCTCCTTTTATGTTAAATGGTTTTAACCACAGAATCATGGAATTGTTAAGGTTGGAAAAGATCTTTAAGATCATCACCCAGCACCACCTCCATGTTCACCACTGACCACGTCCCCAAGTGCCATATCCATGTTTTTTGAACACTTCCAGGGATGGAGACCCCACCACTGCCCTGGACAGCCTGTTCCAATGGATTGCAACCCTTTCCATGAAAAAAACTACCCCAATATCCCATTTAAACATCCACTGGCGCAGCCTGAGGCCGTTCCCTCTCCTCCTGTCCCTGTTCCCTGGGAGCAGAGCCCGAATCCGCCCTGGCTGCCCCCTCCTGTCAGGGACTTGTGCAGAGCCAGAAGGGCCCCCCTGAGCCTCCTTTTTCCCTTTCCTTTTCCAGGATTTGCCGTATGTCCTTAAAAAGTGCAGAGTACAGTTCCTTTTCAATATCTGAGAACCGCATGAAGCACAGCCTGGAAATCAGGAATGTTTTTTGTGCTGCTGCTCCGTTTCCAAAAGCTTGAAAGAACCCTGCAGGTAAGAACTGCAGAATGATGGACAACTTCATTAGGTGAGAGGGAAAGTTTTCTTCCACAGCAATAATGCAAAATTAGCTTTGCCATTTGATTGGATTCGTTATTGCTGAGCTAATTGGAGAAGCTGGGCTGAGCCCGGTGCATTCTGGAGCTCATTCCACAGAAATGAGGTTTCAGGGAGCTCAGCAGCACTAAAGACATCCAGGCCTTGTAGGTTCGAGGGTGTTTTCAGATCTCTGTTCCTTAAAACAGCTCAGGAAGTCAAATTTTGTGTTATTGATTCAAATTGTTAATGCTCCAAGCCTTGGGAACGCGGACAACGCTTCCAGGGACATGTGGAATTCTTGGGGCATCTGTGCAAGGCCAGGAGTTGGGCTGGATGTTCCTTGTGTGTCCCTTCCAGCTCAAAACTTCCTGTGATTTTATCCTGCTTGCTTATCTTGCTTATCTAGGGATTGTTTTATTCTGTATTTTTCCCGAGGAGGGTGGAGGAAGAAGGAAAAAGTTTCAAATAAGACACGTGGAAATTCAGGAAAAGGAACACGGGACAAGGCAAAGAAAGAAAGGGAGAAGGGCGAGTAAATCCAGGTCCTGATGCTGCTCATACATCCTAAAACTTTGGAAAAATAAGCAAAGTTCACAGCACAAGACATTTGTGTTCCTCATCCTGCCTTAGCTTTCAAAACCTGGCATTTTGTCCTGGAATTGCTCCTGGATATTGGATTGCACGGACAGCATTCTGTACTTGAGTATTTCTGCAGTGGCTGGCTTCAGGAGGAAAGTTTTCAGAGCAAACAGTAATTAAGGAACTGTGATCGCTGCAAATTAACGATGGCAGGATCTGAGTATCCGTCTGCTTTCCAAAGCTTTCCCTTCCCCCTTGGGGAACGTGCTCCTTTTAAATCCAGCCAGGGTCTGGATGGCCAGACCGGCTCCTCTGATCCCAGTGTTCTGTGGAGCTGCTGGAGGCCAGCGGTGGCACAGGAGGACAAACAGCCCTGGCACTGTCCCCCCTGTGGATGGAGCTGCCTCCAGCCACTGCTGGGCTTGCTGCCCCACTTTGCCAAGAGTTTCCTCCTGGATTAAATCCATGTATCCATTTGCGAACACGCTCATCGAGAGGTCACAGAGGATTCATAAATGATGACGAGGCAGCCCTTTTGGTTTGATACCGTTTGATATCAATTTCATCTGGAGCTCCTTCAGCTCCACATGAGATGGATAAAAGCAGCAAATGCATTTCTGAGTCATGGCCAGGGACATCATTTGTTTATTTGGTTTTCCTCTCAAAGGCAGCTGGTGACAAAGGAGAAATGATGTCCTCACCACAAAAAAAAACCCCACAAAAAACCTCAGACAACTCCATTGTCATGTTACTGATATTTGCAAGACAAATCTCCATAAATATTGAGTGTAGGAGGAAAAATCCTGCTGTCTCAGGAGGTCTCTTGACCATCCTGCTGGTACAGGGATCCAGGTGATCATGTTGGTGCAATGGAAAAGAAGGAACAAGAGGGAGAAGGTGGCACTGGGAGATGCACGTGGGAAGAGAGGTTGGTGTGAGCAGCCACACTTTGTACAAACGTGATCTAAAGGGCTCTTCCGGAGTACAAAATCTTGGCAGTCTCCAAGGCTGGCATCCAGACTCAGCTGCTGCCTGTTTTCCCAGCTTTCCCATCCCCACAGACAGAAGGTTGTCTCCTCCCACTCGGCCTCCAACAAAAACACCTTCCCAAACCACCCAGACCTCTGGCTTCGCTCTGTTTGCAGGAAGAGATTGACGGAAATCTGCTCTACTCTGCTTGAAACCTGCCTCCATAAGGAAGGGGAAGAATCCTTAAATGTCAGCCTTTGCTATTTTTACAGCCTTTCCCAGGAAGCAGCTCCTGCCTGGCCGTCTGCATCCGCACGGGGATCCGCCACAGCCGATTATCCCTGTTTGTCTGGGGCTTGTCAGTTGTTGTTTCACAGGGAAAAAAATGCTGTGGGAAGTTGCGAATGCCTTCAGTTGGTCAGCCCGGGGTGAACTGAATGGGAATCTTCTTCAGCCGTGCTTGGAATGCATGGAGAGGTTTTGGGGAATAGGCTTGAAGCTTTGGTTTGGGGTTTGATGTGTTCGGATTCTGTAAATCACAGAATCCTGGAATGCTTTGGGTTGGGAGGGATCTTAAAGCTCATCCTCTGCCACGGGCAGGAACATTTTCCATAGGCCAGGTTGTCCATTCAACCTGTCCTTAGAATTCCAGGAATGGGGAGTCCACAACCTGTGGGACTCCTCGAGGGCTCTGCTGCCAGGCCTCCACAGAAGGTTAAAAACGTCAGGACTCTGTGGGATAGAAATATCTCTGCGAGGTCGTTTGGTTGTGTTCAGAGCGTGGCTGTGCTGCTGAGGGCTCACAAATGAAGCACAAACAGGATTTGACAGGGCCCTCCCTTCATGGGGAACTCGCTGGGAATCGCCTCAGGCCGGGCTTGGGAGCTGGCTCTGGCTTTAATGGGGGGTTAAAATAAGCAACAATTCATTAAAAGGACTGGAATTGATGTTAATTCACAAGGCGAAATATGAAAAATTTCATGAATTAAGCTCATGGATCTATTCCTTAATAATAGATGGAAAAATGAGAAGTCCTGCCTGCGGGCCGGGCTGGCAGTTGGATTTGTCAGAGTATTCCTGTCGATCCCGCTCTGGATCACTCAGCCAGCACCCCCTCTGTCCCTGGGCATCGTTCGCACTCGGACACCGTTCACACTCAGACACCATTCACCTCAAAGATCAGATTTTTTACTCAATCCTGCTGTTCATTGACTTATTTTCCCTTATTATTTAAATCTCAGAAGAGCCATGAAATGGAAAATCAGGATGTGTTTCCCTGGGGTGGGAGAGGAGCAGTCCGTGGTGGGACTCGATGGTCTGAGAGGCCTTTTCCAACAGCTCTGTGATTTGAAGGAGCAAGAGAACACGGCAGGAGATAACCAAGCACAGTAATTAGAGCTACCTTATTAATGGTCTACATAATGAGTATGGAAGCAAGCTCAGAAATATTTGGGGTTGATGTTTTAATTACTCGTTTAGAGGTGTGGGCGTGGCAGTGTGAGGAAAACGTCCACAGATCTTCAAGTGCTGCAATTTATGAGACAAAATTTGCACAACCAGTGACGAATCAGTCGAAACTGGCGCCAAACTGGGGACAACTGGGGAGGTCATCCTGGAGATTCCAGTCTCAGTTGTCTGTTGGGCTGGGATTTTTTATTTATTTAGTGATTCTCACCCAAAAACCCCATTGTATCTTGCTGTTAAAAATCTAATTTTCAAGGTGTTCAGGATAAATTGCTCTCCTAAGACAGGCCTTGGTTCGTTTCTGATTTCTCTCGTTAATGTGTAGTGAAGTCAAAGAGGAATAATTTTGAATTATTTCATATTTCAAGGAAAACCATTCCCCGTGTAATCAACACCACGGGTTTATCCACTCAGACGCGCTGGGGTGGGAAGCGATTCCTTGGTGAAGGAGAAATTTGGGAGTGAGTGGCAGCAGCCATTGTCAAATCCCAATTCCCTCCTTTGTGAAGGGAACGTTCCCGGGGAGCGGTGACACAAAGTGGGAATGGCATTGCCTGAGGCACACCGTGCCCTCTCTCGTGTGTTTGATTTTGCAGAGATAACAAGCTGAGTTACATTTTTGCTTTCACTTCCATTAATGGTTCAAGGGGAGGGAAGATAAGAAAGTGAAACAGATTATTAAATCTGCCTTTTAGCCTGGTATCACTCAGGGCAAAAGGAGTGATGCCTTCAGGAATCTTTTTTTTTTTTTTTGTGGGGGTGGGAAAAAATGCCGTGTTTAGCGCTTTAGAGAGAAAAATAGAATATATTTTGTGGGTTCGTTCCATTTAAAGCAACTGGGGGTGCTGGCAGAGCATTTGGTTAAATATCTGATGAATAATTCAGGTCACTAATGATGAACTCTGTCATATAGACCAAAACCCGACGTTTCTGGCTGTAGACAAAGAGAGTAAATACCCAGTATTGAACTAAAACCAGCCCAAGCCAGAGGCTGCTGTGGAGGGAGGATGCTGTGAAAAGCCTGGGAGCCTTTGAAGGGCACCAGCTCTTGGCTGAAAGAGGGGCAATTTAATTATGATAGATTTTTTTTTTGTGTGTGTTAGTCAATACTAAAATCTCTCACCAGAAGCAGCAATTCTAATTCACTGATATTATACTCCTAAACCACTAGGATTTATGAGCAGAGGAATTTTGATCCAAGCACACGGAGGGGGACTTCAGGAGCTCCACCTCCATCCCCTAATTCCATGGAAAGGTTTTGTTGCACCAAATATCTGCTGCACTTTTGATGCTGTGCCTCTGCCAGGCCTGATAGGGAACTGCAAAACAAAGGGGAGGACGTTCCCCTGGCGAGCTCGCAGCCTTAATTAACAAGACTTAACAAATACAATTACCACAGATAAAGGTTAAAAAGAGATGGGAGAGATAAAAGCAAATCTCGAAGAGGGACAAGAATTAAAGCAGGGATATTAATGTTCAATCCTTTGCCTCCCTGAGAACAGCAGACACTGATACAGATGCTTTTCCAAGCTGCAAATGGCCTATTTTCATCCTGGATCTCTTGATCTGCATTTTCAGGAATTGAAATGCTGCATTTCAAAGCCAAAGGAAGAATTTCAGAGACTCAAAGACCGGAGTTGTATAACAGACGTCACCTTTACAAGCAGGCACGTTTTGAAGGCATTTGGGGTTTAGAGTAGGGCAGAAATCTCCAGAAACTGCAGTTGGCTGCAATTGAAAATAACCCTTAATTTCCCTTTTCAGTGTTATCCCAGTGCAGGGAATTACCTGATGCTCCCATTTGACAAATAACCCTTTATTTATTTCCCTTTTCGGTGTAATCCCCGTGTAGGGAATTACCTGATGTTCCCATTATCTGATGTTCCCATTTGACATCAAGGCTCTGGGTTGGGAATCCTGTAGCTTTTAAGAGTTGGGTAGATGCTCCCACTCCAAGGGAGAACTGCTCCCAACAAATACAGGTAATTTTACCTGAGAGAAAAGAAATAGCAGTGATTACTCAGAGTTTCAGAGCTGTCCCTTTTTTTGGGTCAGACAACTCCTTCCAGTCACTTTTTGCTTGGTGCGCCCTGCTCCAGTGGTGGGTTTGGGGTACAATTTGATTTATTTGTTTATTTATCAGAGACAGCAGGGATGCGTTGGGGTGTTTTAGGAGGATCTGCCCTTCCGCAGGGCTTTCCTCTGGATCTGGGAATGAGAATTTTGTGATGCTGGAAAATCGATCCCTGCAGCTCCGTGCGCTGATTTAAATTGATGTGATAACCCTGACTGGTCTTGTCACCAATAATTCCTGCCTGGAGCAGGAATTAATTATTATTAAAGAGGACAAATGAATTAAAACCAGAACCAACTACGCGTTTTTATTTGACTTCCTTAATGTTAAATTAATTGTTGACAGAGATTATTTGGGGAGATTGGTTTGGGGCTGTACTTTAAATTAAGCTTTTGTGGTTTTACTTTTCATGCAGGGAAGATGCTTCCCAATTTTGAAAAGGTCACCACTGTTAATCATTTCAGGAAGGCAAGCAAATATCCTAGTAATGACTCAACTGAAAGGAATAGCCAAGATTAAAAGCTGCTTAGTGCTTAATAAGTGTGATCTTGATTAATTCATGTTTTTTGTGACAAAGGTTCAATTTAGTAGCTGGAAAATACAATTTGGGGGGGGGTTATTTGGTTTTAGGGTTTTTGGCTTGCTGCCACGATTAAAAAATTGGAGGTTGATGAGTGAAGACCAAAAGAAGGTATCATAAAAGAATAACAGGTACCTGATGCAGCCATTCCTCTTCTGGAATTCTCACAAATGTATTTTCCAGGAGATCATTCCCGGATGGAAAAACTGCCACAGGTCTCACAGGAACGAGACCCTGCTTTCATTTTAGGGCTGCTTTAATTGTCATCATTTTGAGTCACCCTTTCAGCACCACAAGGTGATTTTTGAAAATGATCCCCCAGACTTCTCTCCAGGTTGGCTTTTACATTAAATAGGATGTATGGATATTGTGCAAATATCGAATTGTCCATCTCTGCAGTAGCTCAGAGTTACTTGTTCTTGTTTTCCTTCCTCTCACCCCAAAATCTGTGATTCCTGGCCAAATATTGAAATATCCAGCATCATAATGTTAATTTATTGTATTTTTGATATCTACCCCGTGTTCAATATTATTATTATTTATATACCAAACGATCAGGACTATTGCTATTTAGTAAACACTGCGGCCTAGAAGTTTCTTCTAATAATCCACACTTCTATTCTGCCTTTCATTCCATTATTCCCAGTAATGCTTTCATCTCTTACCATCCTACTGTGGTTTATTTCTTTTTGGATTAATACCTGGAAACAAATGTTGACAATCAGCGTAATTATTTTCGCTAAAAGAGGCCTGGTTGCTTCTGTTAATCCTTCTCTGTTCTAATCCCGGGGGGCTTTTTGTGGTGGATTTTTATTTCCTTTCAGACCCGTCTGGTTTCTCACACAAACTGACGTTTCAGGTGTGGGTTTGCTTTTCTACGCCCGGAGCGTCCCTATTGCGCTAATTTCTCCTGATAAACAAGGGAATTTCTAATGCTTCAGACATCTGATCTAAAGAATCCAATTTCATCTCGGTGTCCTGCTGTTCTTGCATCCCTCTCTAATGCATTTTCCTGCAGACAATTTGTTTGGCTGAGGGTTTAATCAGCTGGAACATCTATTTTTGTTCCTGCTTTTACCAAGCCGTGCCTCGTAGGGAGTGGATGAATCCACACTCAAGCTGAGGTGAAATATTTCACATTTCTAATCTGGCATTGAATTTTTACAAATGTGGGGGTGCATCTTCATATCTTTCAATATTTTTAAGTCCCTGGCTTTAGCTTTTAAAGCATTTTCCCCTCATTGCACTGCACTAATCCTTGGCTGAACTGGTTTTGATTGGTGTGACACGTGTGGGCCTCCTGCTGCTCTCCTTGGATTTGTGTTCTCTGCTCAAAATTAATCTCCAGGCCATCAAGTTGAAGTCTCCTGAGGACAGAGCAAGAGGAATTTTCTGGGCTGGACATTTCTGGGTTGCTGGTGCTGTACCAGCATCCGGCCTGTGCCTCTCCTTCCTCCTCACTTGGCCATTTGGAGTCCCAACAGGCAAAGCCGTGGTGTGAGTGTCCCCTGCAAGGGACAGCGCTGTCCGGGTGTCCCAGTGGCACTGGTGGCACTGGTGGCACTGGTCTGCACTGCCAGTGGACAGCAGCAGGGCTGGAAGCGGCTCCTGGCTCCTGTGGGATTTCACCTCTCATCTTGAGGCATGGTCAGAGGGGCAGGGTTATCCCTCGGGGTCGTGCTTGGATATTTGGGGGGCTGGGATGATTCAGAACCTGGGAGATTGGAAACAAGAGCTGTGGTCACTCTGGGGGTTGGTGAGGAGCAGGTGCTGAGGAGTTGGTGTCCAGAGGGACAAAGGGAGAGGAGGTGGAGGGAGATGGAGAGGGAGAGAGGGGCTGATGGCAGAGGGAAGGAGCCACAAGTTCTCTGTGATCTGTGTCACCTTGACTTCTTGAATTTGGGAGCAGCTCCGCTTCCCTAGCCTGAGACAGCCCCTCCTGGGCACTGTGTCCATCCTGTTTTCCAAAGCCCCTCATTTTTCCATCAGTTTTTCTGTCTGAGGAAGCAGCCTGGCATCAGCCCCAATTCCATCAGCCTGTGAGGGACCAGGCACGGAGTGGCCTCGGGGCACAGAGTCCAAAAAGTGCCTGGACAGCACTCCCAGGCACAAGATATGATTCCTCCAGTTATAAAAATGAGGAAGAGGGAGTTTTTATAAAGCAGGTAGTGATGGGACAAGGGGCAGTAGTTCTAAACTGCCAGAGGGCAGGGATAGATGGGATCCTGGGAAGGAATTGTTCCCTGGAGGGTGGGGAGGCCCTGGCACAGGGTGCCCAGAGCAGCTGTGGCTGCCCCTGGATCCCTGGGAGTGTCCAAGGCTGGGTTGGAGCAGCCTGGGATGGTGGAAGGTGTCCCTGCCCGTGGCAGGAGTGGGACTGGATGAGCTTGAAGGTCCTTCCAACCCAAACCAGCCTTCCCCCCTCTGCTGGAAGCACTGGGACACACCCCGGGAACTCTCCTGCAACACCACTCCTGAGCTGACATTGTCCAAATTCCCCTGGAATGTGGGAGCAGCTCTACTCTGGGATGTGCAGCCGTGGGAGCCTGTGTGGTGACAACTTCCATGTGGCACCAGCCACGGAAGGAAAAGGCATTCCTGCCTGATCAGCCTGGATTCTCCCTCAGTGAGGACACAGACGCCTCATGAGGCACGGCACCAGCCACCAACCTGCCCCACTTCCACATCCCTGCTCCAGATCCAGCTCCCGTCCCGGGGCTCTCTCTGTGTATTCACAGCGGGGAAGTCTCTGCTTATGTTTCCCAGGAATGCTCCCAGTGTTGACAGGAGGCTCTTTGGAGGGCAGGACACATCCTCTGGAAGTACCTCATCCATCCCCTTCTCTGCACTGGAGGTTTCGAGTCACCAAGGGATTATCCCAAAGTGCAAATCAGTGAGAAGAGATTACATCTCCCTTTTTTAATTTCTTTTTTTTTAAGCTGAACTTATCCCAGGTTTTGTTTGTGGGGTTTGTTTGGGTTTCCTTTTACTGGCAGACCAATATTCCAGGGCACCACGCTGCGTTTGAAGCAGCCATAAACCCAACCCAGCAATTACACCAAAAACTGTTTAGGTTCATCTCCTATTTTTAATTGGGTTTTTGGTCCCTTTATAAACTTCCTGTGGATAATGCAGTGAAGCACTGCAGTGTGAACACTTCATCTCTCCATTCCCAAAATGTCTTTGTATGGAACCACCCCAGTTAAACCTGTGATCCATGGCACTGTTGGATTTTGGGGAGCTGGATTTTATGAGTTAGACCTTCAATTAATGCATTAACTTTTACTGGCTGAAAAGATCCATGGAGTGCCCTGATGGAATACAAGTAAAAATTGTTCCAGTTTTCTTGTCGAAATGAGCATTGGAAATTTGGCCAGTCCAAATTTCGAGTTGTGTGATTGTGGGCAGTTTGAATCTCTGATCAAAACGAGGCTGAAAAACAGAAATTCCAACATAAATCCCAATTCTTTGTTCTGCTTCCAACACCAATTGGCCAAGGATTCTTTTCAGTGCCTATGGGTGAGCTTTCAACTCAGCACAGCATGAGGGGGATCCTGCAGTTCCCATGGTGTGTTTCATTTTTAGGGTTTTTCTTTCATCCCATAAATTCTTTTTGGAATTGTAGTATTCCCTAATCATTTTGCAGATAGAATTTGTGTCCGTGTGACTTTAGTGCATGGTTGGTCAGGGTTCCTGGGCATCGAGTGTGTCTGGTTTGTTGATTCCCAATCAAAACCATGGAAAAAAGGTTTGGGAGAAGCTCTCCTTGTCCTAACCCCAATTAGCAATTTCCACCAGGCTCTGGTGTAAATTAGATCCCCCCGTATGATGAGAAAAAAGAGGGAAATTTGGAGATTTTGGCCTTATCTTGGCTGCTGATGACACCCAACGTGGGGGATTCCTTCTCCTTGGAGGAGTCACCATCCCGTTGCTGTTTTCCATGGCTGCCTTGGGATTTTGGGACTATTTCCAGATACCTGTCAGGTGAAGCTGGGTTTGTGTTGGATCCCAGCGACCACCTGGAAGCCGTGGGGAACTCTGGAAGCTGCAAGCCACGAGAGATGGATTTTTTTTTCCCATTATTGAGGCCTATTCACGGCTGATTTTTCCCTTTGAGGAGCATGACTGTTCCGATGATTCACGGCCGCTTCCTTGTAGGCATTCCAGCAAGGAATCACAATCACACCCCTCGTGTTGCACTTGTTTACTGCAGAAAAACACCCAGAACACAACTTGTAATTCATTAATCTGCCTGCATCTAATTGCAAAATTAATTTTGGAGGGTTTGGAGCCAATTTCACGGTGCTGATCAGCGTGTCGGGGCTGTGTGCGCTCATCACATCCAGCTCTGTCCTCGTGCTGGAAGTTGAGCTCTTGAATATTGAAATGTTGATATTAGGCCAGCACAGTGGATTGATACTTTTGCCTCCAGCACTAGAAAAGAATGGTTTTGTGCTTTGTCATCTGATAAAACAACAATTTCCTTGCTCTTGCAATACGCCTTCGGTTGCCTGAGCAAGATTCTGTAACCTTTGTGTCCAGAAAAGCAAGTGTAGCATCAGAGCAGCCTGAGGAAACACCCTCAGAGCAAATCCCTTGCATTTTCACAGGTTAATTTTAGGAGATGTTGCAGAATTTCGCTGTGAAAAAAAAAAAATTTCCTGTGGCAGACAGGCAGAAGCAAAGCAAGATTTCCATCAGAAAAGAAAAATGGCAGAAATAGCAAAAATTGCCCATCAGGGAAAATTTTAAAATTGGTGTTATTTACTCTTGAGGCAATTGCCTTCTTTTAGTTCTGTGAAAATTCCAGGAGAAGGAAATTCTTTCCGTATGTGCTGCAATAGGGCAAGAAATAATTAGCAAGACCCGCAGCCAGGGAGACAGTCAGGCTCTGGGCACCGGGAAAAGCTTTGCTGGGAGGATGGAGAGGCCCTGGGCTCCACTGCCTGGGCAGGCTGGGAGGTCTGGAGCCTGATTCGTTTGTTGGGTGAGGCTGGAAAGTTTTGGGTTTACTTGGGCCAGCTTTGGACCGTGGGAAGAGGTCGGAACATTCTGGAAACCCCTCCCAGGGGTGTTTCTCGGTTCATAACAGAGGTGCAGAGGGTGTTCAAGGGGACTTTTGTGGCAGCTCATAGAACAAATGGCGTTGTGGGGGACCTCGGGGGTTATCCAGTGGCCCCCACCGTGGGCAGGGATACCTTCCACCATCCCAGGCTGCTCCTAAGCCTCATCCAACCTGGCCTTGGACACTTCCAGGGATCCAGGGGCAGCCACAGCTTCTCTGGGAAATCCATCCCAGGGCCTCCCCACCCTCCCAGGGAACAACTCCTTGTAAATATCCCACCGAAATCTACCCACTTAAAGCCATTCCCCGTGTCCTGTCCACCCATCCCTTGTTCCAAGTCCCTCTCCAGCTCTCCTGGAGCCCCCTCAGGCACTGCAGGGCTGCCCCATAACAGTGTAGTACGTGGAGTGAAGCAACAGCTCTGAGCATAAAATAACATTTCTCTTAAAACCCATTAGTCACTGATCTATTTAGAGATCCTCTCTCCGTGCAGGCAGGTGAGTACAAATCTCATTGTGCTCCATGAATCCAGGAGAAAGGAGCCCTGTGCCAACAGTCGTGCTCCACCTCCCACCTCTGCCTCTCTGGGCTGTGTTGGCACACATGACTCCAAAGGTAGAAAAGCTGGATCTGCTCTGAAAAAAAGCTGGAGAAGAAGGTCTGGAGCGTCGTGGAAAGGGAGGATTGTGGCAGGCACATCACTGCTTCGACTGGAGGGTTTTTTTCCTTGAAAATCTCAGTGTTTGGTGCACTTGTTGTGTCACAGTTCCCTGCACAGGCTGATTAGTCACTGTAATTAAAGCTGAACCTTCCCCGGGAAGGTAAAAGCCGCCTCATTTCCCTGCCTGTTGTTTTGAACCACGGGTCAGAGAGGGAAGGAACTGCTGGGAATATTGATGGCTGCAGGTCCAAAAGTCATGGATGCCCCTTGAGCCATCCCTGCAGTCCCAGTCTGTGATGTTAAACGAGGCTGGGACGTTCCCAGGGAACAGCAGCATGGGCAGCAGGAAAGGGGGAGGGATCCTGCCCCTCTTCCCCCTCAGATGAGACCCCACCTGAGAGCTGCTCCAGCCCTGGATCCCAGCACAGGAAGGACCTGGAGCTGCTGGAGAGAGCCCAGAGGAGGCACCAGGATGGTCAGAGGGATGGAGCAGCTCTGCTGGGAGGAGAGGCTGGGAGAGCTGGGATTGGAGAGGAGAAGCTTAGGGGTGACCTCAGTGTGGCCTTCCAGGGCCTGAAGGAGCCGCAGGAAGGATGGAGAGAGACTTTGGGCAAGGGATGGAGGGACAGGACACAGGGAATGGCTTCAGATTTAAAAAGGGGGGCTTTGAGCAGGATATTGGGCAGGAAGGAATTCCTGGCTGTGAGGGTGGGGAGGCCCTGGCACAGGGTGCCCAGAGCAGCTGTGGCTGCCCCTGGATCCCTGGAATTGTCCAGGGCCAGGCTGGACGGGGCTGGGAACAACCTGGGATAGTGGGAGCTGTCCCTGCCCATGGCAGGTGTGGCACTGGATGGGCTGTGAGGTCCCTCCCAACCCAAACCATTCCATGATTCTTTGGTTCCACAACATTCCCATCCTCAGTGTGACAATTCCCCGTTCCATGAAGGCTCAAATCCTTCAGGTCTCTTCCGGGGCTCATTTTATTTATAGACTTTTTTTCCTCTTTATCCCTGGAGGAGCAGCTGTGCTCTCTCCTGCCTCCCTTCTCCAAGGATTGATACCAGGAAAAGCTGGATTCCCTCACCCCCTCCACCGTGGGCATCCCCTCTCCCTGCTGAGACCCAAGCCCTCTCTCCACAGGAGGGAGATGTTCTGTGAGAAACACTTTTTAACTGAGATTCTTAATTAAATCCTTAATTTAAGAGGCGAAAAAAAGACCTATTTTATGAGGCAGTGCCACATCTGCCGTGGATTAAGAGTAGTGAAGCGATTCTTGGATTTTGGGGTTCTCCATGAGGGAAAAATCACTATTTTTGTGCACCAGGCAGAGGTACACGGGCAGGCTGAGCCTGGTCTTTAGGATGGGAAGAGCTATCGATGGTAAAATGAAGTTTTATAGCAAATCGCAGTGATGGGAGCCTCAACTGCCTTTATTCCCTCACCTCAAGGATAATAAATGAAATAAAAATCAGATGAAGCAGTTGATCCAAATCCACAACTACCTGGTTCCTATGGCATTTAATCAAGGGGCCACGGAAACAATAAACTCAATATTTCGTGGCTGATGGTGCAGCTGCCACCTTCACATTCCCCCAGGGAGAAAATCTCCCTAAAAGTCTCATCCCCCTAAATTATATCCACGTTTTTATATAAAAGGAATGAAACTTTAAAAAAAGTATCCATCAGAACTGTGTCTTGTCCAGCACTGGAGTGAGACTGAAGTTGCTTTATTCCAATTATTTAAATGAATGGTCTGCAAAATCCAGGAAATTATTTAATTACATTTTTTTTGATTGTATTGAGGAAGTGGCAAATGGTGCAACTCTCCCAGAGGAATTTCCACCTGGTTTCATTGCTGGGAAATGGTTTCACTTGTTGTCTCTGTATCCCTAAATTCTGCCTCTCCAACTGTCTGATGCCAAAACCCACCAGGATTTTCCTGGGCAGGATTTAATTTTGTTGTTCTTTCTTACTAAAGTATAAATCTTGGTGTTGTTAATCCAATTCTTTGGTCTCTTTGTCTTCCAGAAGAGAATAAAAGCAGCCCTTTCTGTTGGCCGGGACCCCCCGTATCCAAGGTTAATTAGGATTTTGTGGATAATCCCTCATTCTTGACGCCAGTTCTGGACAGAACTGGATAGACCCACCCAGAATTGAAAATACAACATCTTTACATCCTTAATAAGCTTTTCTTTTGTTTACAAAGCGTTTGTGTGGCAGTGGGTGAATGTTCCCACTCGGGTACCAGCCTCAGCAGTGTATTTCTAGCTTGGTTTATTTTTAATTCAGCAGGAGGTTTTTCATTGAGCAGGACTTTGTGTCTCCCTTTAAAAGCTGCTTTGGACACTTTGTCCCTTCACCCAGGAGTTCCTTCAGTGAGACGAAGTCATGCAATTGTCACGAAAATAAAATAAATAAATCTAATTTTAATGAATTAAGTCATGCAAGTGACCGAGACATTTTCAGGGATTAAAACAAAGATTATCTCTTTTTGCCGACGGCATCTCCTCTTAGATGCCTCTAATTGTCTTTTGTATTACAGGGAATGGTCAGTGGAATCATGGAATCGTGGAATGTTTTGGCTTGGGGTGGGACTGGATGAGCTTTAAGGCCCCTCCCAACCCAAACCAGTCTGGAATTCCGTGCTCATGATGAGAGGACAAAATGCTTTTAGAAATGAGGGAACACTGTCGTGTTCCTGGGAATTCCTGCTTTGCTCCAGGGAGTCAGGGAGTGCTGTCCAACTGCTGTGTAAGCAGTGGGAATCTTTTCTGCTGGAATCTGCCTTTCTCTGCTGCTTGTGGATGCAGATCCCGACTTTTAAACAAATTGCAGCATTCCCAGATTGGCAAGGCCCTGTTGTCTGCTTCCGTGGTCAAGTTCAGTGCAAACACGTCCAGAAAAATGGAAAAGGATTGCAGCATTCCCTGGGTGAGCACTAACGAGGACTAATCCAGGGTGGCTTTGGAGATTGAGTTATGATTTCCAGTGGATTCTCTATTAACAGCAGTTTCTGAGGGTCTCCTGCTCCATCAAGCACTAACTCCTGCCACAGGCTTAGGGAAAAATGCTCCAGAAACACACAAAAAATGGGATTTTCCGTGCTATTTGCAGTGCTTTAGGAGAGAGAGCACTGGGAGTTTTGACCTTTAAATGAACACATTTTTTAGCCTTTTTGATATTTAAATTGAGCTGCGTTTTGTCTTTCCTGTGTGGAGTGTGACACACACATTAAATGAGGTGCCAGCACCCAGGTCCTGTTGTAAGTGCAGTAAGAAATAAATACTGATTTGTTTTGGGTGGAATTACCCCAAAGAGGGCATTGAATACAGGGAAAAGAAATCCTTCTTTTTGGGGGACGGAACCAGCAAAGCCTGATAAAGGAAAAGAAGTAATTACCAATAAAATAATTCTTTTATTTCCATGGGTGGGAATTTCCATTCTGTCCTGCAGTTTCAGGTGTTTGAGTGCTGCGACTGTGAGGTGACTTTGTGAAATGCCAGGTGTTAATTCCCACACTGGAAAAACCAGGAGCTGCTCCTCTTTAACCATCAGGAATCAATCGATTGTACCTCGAGGAGAGATTTAAAATCTGACAACGCTCATTTCTGCCAGGTGTTTTCCATAGGATCTCCCGTTGAACTCGATCTTGGAGGTTTCTTCCAACCTAAACAGTTCTTCTGGAATCTTAAAACCTGTTTTTGTAGGAACTGGAAAGGTTTAAAGTGAGGGATGTGGGTGCTGTAGCAGCGTCGGGATGTTTGGGTCTCCAAGGAATCTTCCCTGGATTTCATTTCGGTAGGAAGCTTTGCCTTCCTCGGTGCATTCACCGATTTACTGATAAAGGTTCTGAACTTCAGAATTCAGGCAGATTTTACCAGAAATTGGGGTGTTTTCATCTCACTTCATTTACATTTTTAATTCCATCGTGCCTCAGAGCGAGCAGCTTTGGCTGCAGACATATCCCAGGCATTCAGCTGGTGACGAAAACACAAACAAAGGGTGAGAAGAGCAAAGAGAAAAGAGGAAGATTGGGGATTTGGCCTTTTCCAACTGGTTTTCATTGGTCTGAGCTCTGCAGGTGCAGAGGGTGGCCAGACTTGGTGGAGTGGGTTCAGTCCCGAGTTCTTTGCTGTCATTGCCACTTCCCTGCAGTGACATTTAATGTCTGTCACTTGCTTGTCACTCTAAAAACACTGGTGGAGGGGGAAAAAAATGGGAAAGAATGGGAAAGCAACGCTCGTGTCAAGAAAACGCTTGAAATTCTGCAATTTAATTATTGCCTTCTGCCATGAAAGGCACAGGTGGGAGTCATTAACTCAAAAATAACCCCCCCAAAAAAACAACACACCCCAGAGCAGCCTCTGCTGCGAGTCGGATTTGAAAACAGATAATAGTGAAATTACAGGAGCATTCAGGGATGGGAAAAATGAGAAAATTGCATAATGAGGAAGAGATTGACAGGAGTAATCATCTTCTCAGGAGGGACCAACAGGTAGCAGCAAAGGGGAGCGGGGGGGATGTTTTGGAATTCAGATGAACATTTCAAATTTAACACGAGACTCGAGATGCGAGCAAATGTTGTGAGGGAAAAACCACTGCAGAGCCCAGCTGTGGAGATTCCTGCCTGGAAAAGGTTCCCTGCTCTGCACTCCAGGGCTGTTGTTTGGTTGTTCATCTCAGTGGTGCTTTGGTGAGGTGAAAAAACAGCTGCTTTGTGCTTGTAGATGAGGGAAAATAGGATGGAGAGCAGGCTGGAATGCCGGGTCCCAGGGAAAAAAGGGTTCAAAGGCCTCTCCTGGAGCTTCCAGGGATTGCTGAGTGTCCCTGCAGTCGGCAATATTGCTGCTTGTGGCATGGAATGGGGCCTTGGACACACGGCAGGATAATGAGCAGAGCTCTGCAAGTGCTGAGTAACTTTTTTAATAATCAAAGCTCATTAAAATATAATGAGAAGAGCGGGGAGAAGGTCCTGGCACATCCTGCTGTAAACTGAGGGCTTGGGGCAAACTTCCCTTGGATTTTCCCCAGGATATTAAGACCCCAAGTGCCCCCAGCCCCCCTGGGTGTGGGATTGACCCTGGGGAAGGGGTGGGGAAGGAAGGGAGCTGGGGGTGGCTCGGGCGCTCCCAGCGAGCTGTTCCCGAGCGGGGAGAGGCGAGGGATGCTGCTTCCTGCAGCATTGTTGTAACCATGACACTGCGGACGTCATCCCGAGGAAATAGCGCCTGGAACATTTGTGGAACAAAGCCGAGGGTCCTCGGCGGAGCGCTGCCATAGGCACGCCGCTCATTTGCGTAGAGGTTCACTCCCGGCTGCTCCCCGGGCTTTGGAAAACACGGGAAGAGCTGAGGTTGGAGCTTTCGACCCATCCACAGGCTCCGGGAGGCGCTTGCAGGGATGTCGGGATGGGGAGAGGGCAGGTTCCTTCTCAGGGATGCTCTGAGTGGCGGCTCTGCTGATTCAGCAGCTTTACACTCCTCTGGTCCTGCCCTCTCCTGAAAATTCCTGCTGGGAGCCGGAGCCGGCTGTGCCGGGATGGAAAAGCCTCAGAGCCCTGGGAAAGCTGCTAAAGTCGTTTTTAGGGCTGCGTTGAACCCCGAGCGAATAAAAACACCGGGAAGGGGAGGGGAGCAGGTGGAAAAACAGCCTGAAGGAAAAAGGAGAGGGATGAAGGGACGCCAGTGGAGAGGGAAAGGCGTGGAGGGGAAGGACAAAAGGGCTGGAGGAGGAGGAGGAGGAAGGAGGAAGGCAAAGCAGGGCAGGGGGTCAGCAGCAGGGACATGCCCCAGCTCAGACACCATAGCCTGATCTGATTCCTCTTCCCTATCCCAACAAAATTCCATTCTGCAGCCTGGTTTTGTGTCTAAGAGCTGGGAAAGGAGCAGGAACACCGAGCTCCGAGAGCATCCCCAGGCACATGGATCCCTCTGGTCCCTCTGCTCCTGGGAATGTGGGGCATCGCCCTCGGCCCTGCTGCCCTGCTGGAGGCACATTCCCTCTTCTTCCCGGCCACTTCCATGCCGTGGTTGGGATATTTTCCCACTGGGAGAGCCTAACAAGGCACAGGGATTGCACCCGAGGGCTTCCATGTGTTGGTGCGTTAGGATTTGTCACAAAAACACTTAAAATTGGAATTTTGGAGGGGTTTTTTGTTTATTCCAAGACCTGCCAGTTCTGTTTCAATTTCCCCTGGAGTGGTGTTGAAAAAAATCTCTGGGATTATACAGGAATGATCACATTGGAAATGCCCCAAAAGTAAATCCTTCTTGGGTTGTAGCGGAGTTGTTTGGCAGGAGGTCACAGCAGCAAGAAAACATTCCAAGGGAATTCCCAAGTGTGCTTCCAGGGCCTCCCTGGAGATCTGCGGGATCTGCAACCCACTTGCAAGGGACTGGGGTTTTTCCCCCTCGAAAATTCAAAGTTTGGCAATAATTTCAGGTTTTTTTCCCCCAAGAAAACGGAAAGTGTACTGATAATTATCGAAATTAACGAACAAGGAGATTAATTGTCATTTTGGACAACTGACCTTTTGAAAAAACACTGAGTTGTTCATGTTTGTAGATAAATATTGTTGACTGAGCTCTTCCCTGCTTCCAATTAATTGCCAGGTAATAAATTGATGTTAAACATTCTTGTCTCTTGTTTGTCGGGAGAGAAAAATGAAGTTTTGAACCATTTTCAGACTTTTTTTGTGCTGCTCAGAGAAGTCAAGGGAAGATTTACTTTACCTCAGGGAATAAATCCAGCAGAAGCGCTGGAGAAATGAAGATTTCTTGTAATTCCTGTGGGCTTTTCCAGGATGGAAACTGGATATCACTTTCCCGTTCCTACGTTCAGGTGACATTCCTGCTCTCTTTTAAGCGAAAAGCGCATTTTTTTCCAGCAAAAAAATCCAATCCATCATAAAGTAGTTATGATCCATCCCATATTCCGTGAGGCTGCTGCTGTTGGGATTCTCCCAGCATTTAGGAAGTTTTTCCCTGGGTACTTGAGGGCTTCCAGGACATCTCCAGGAGTTCAAAGCCCCTCTCGCTGCCTCTTCGTGGAGTGATGGGTCTGACTCATCTCCAGCTTAGTCATCCCTAATATTGAAACATCCTTCAAGGGAAGGAGATCTTGGAAAACTTTCCACTCCTGGCAACTCCCACAACAAAGGCTCGAGTCAATAGATCCAACACAAAAATGCTAACAGAAAAGAATTCCAAGTTTTGTTTGGCAAATCACATCCCAGCTGTGAGGAGAAAGGTCAATCCCTTCCCTGACAGCAGAGCCAGGACAGCCAAAATCATGGATCAGGTGCTGCATCCTTGGATCAGAGCTTCCCCTCTCCATAATTTACCCTCACTAGGAATCCTTGATGAGTTTTCCATCCATTCCCTCGCGCTCCTCAAATCCCTGAGGGTGAAGTTTGGAGTGAGGCACGGGAAGGGAGCAGGAATTGGGGATGGGTGGGATGAGCTCATCCGACTTGGGAGCAAAGGAAGCAGCTGCTGCAGGGATTCCCTCCAGAGGCCTGGCCTGATGCATCCCTGGATTTCTGCTGTGTGGCACTGCCCAAGGTGGTTCCTTCCAGCCCTGTGCCAGCCTGGCAGGAGCCTGGTGGAGTGAAGAACATCCTGGATGCGGCTCCAACATGGATTCATGGAATGGTTCAGGCTGGAAGGGACCTCAGCGCCCATCCAGTGCCACCCCTGCCATGGGCAGGGACACCTCCCACTATCCCAGGGTGCTCCAAGCCCCGTCCAGCCTGGCCTTGGACACTTCCAGGGATCCAGGGGCAGCCACAGCTTCTCTGGGCACCCTGTGCCAGGGCCTCCCCACCCTCACAGCCAGGAATTCCTTCCCAATATCCCATCTAAACCTACTCCCTTTCAGTTTAAAGCCATTCCCTGTGTCCTGTCCCTCCATCCCTTGCCCCAAGTCCCTCTCCAGCTCTCCTGGAGCCCTTTTAGGCCCTGGAAGGGGCTCTGAGCTCTCCCTGGAGCCTTCCCTTCTCCAAGTGAGCACCCCCAGCTCTCCCAGCCTGGCTCCAGAGGGGCTCCAGCCCTGGGAGCAGCTCCGTGGCCTCCTCTGGAATCACTCCAGCAGCTCCACATCCTCCTGATCTCATATTCCTGGTCTCTGCAGCTTTAAAATGGAGCTATTTTGACTCCAATCCTTTCCCCAGGATGTGTGGAAGTGGGATTTGTACTACTCCATCTGCTACCTGAGGAGGAGGACGGGAAATGCGCTTTAATAAGGAGAACTTTGGGAAGACAAGCATATGCACTTCCCAATTTGATTGATTCTTTTTTAATAGTGTGGAGCTCTCAAAGTGGAGCTGAAAGCTTTATGATTCCCAGGAAAAAGGCACAGGGAACATCTCTTTAATTGGACCTGAACAAGATGATGTTCATGTAAAACAGGGAGCACTGAAATAGCTTCCCGTGGTAGGTTCTCCATCAGTGGAGTTTTACAGGAGTTCTTCCCTCTTAAATCAACGATTTAGGATGAAAATCCGGGCAATTTTGGGGCTGGCTTTTAAAATGTAACGGGATTGTATAAATTTGGGAATATATGGAACAACTGGGGACTTCCAGCACGGTTACAAAACTCTCACACTGAGTTATTTTTATTCCTTATCCATGTGGAGTGAAGTGTAGTTATAGGGAGGGGGTTTGGAAACAGAGCAGATCCCTTGGGAATATTTATTTGCCACTTGTAGCCATAATTTTTCCCCGGATCCACCTTTGGATGGCAGGTCACACACTGGGAATCACCCTTCTGATTCCTCTACTTCCCACCTCGAAGTTTCCAGGTTTTTTGCTTCCCTTTTTTTGGCTTTCGCCCAGAAATTTCAGAGCTTCTTGAAAGACTTTCGACCAAATTTTTAATTAAGTGCAAATAATGCGGAAGGGTTTATTTTAATTGAGATTTTAAGAATTCCTGCACTGTCCGTTCCAGGCGTAGGGAAACGGTTCTACAAAATACAGGTTTTATCTTTTCACAACAAATGTGAAAGACATGTTTTCATTGACTTTGTATTTTTAACATTTTTCCAAATTTCTTACATTTACGGAAAGGTTCCTAAGTTCCAGCCATGGGGTTTGGGAGTTTTCCTGGTGGGAGGAAGAGTTTTTTCCCAAAGAAGTCTGTAAATGTATAGGATAATAATTAGGTGGGTAATTTCTTATATAAGTGACATATATATACATATATATAAA
>WBMZ01000208.1:0-97439 GCA_013400975.1 Atrichornis clamosus
GCTCCGCAGGAGCCGCCGCCGGGGTCTGCAGCGCCGGGAGCGCCCCGCTCTGCGCGGCGGGGGCCGGCGGAGGAAAGGGGGCCCGGGGGAAGGGGGCGGGAGCGGTGCCCGGGCCCTCCCTGAGCTACTGGCCGCGCCGTCTCCACTCCGGGCAAAAAGTGGCAACGGGGCGGGTGCGAGGGGGCTGTTCCCGGTGCGGAGTGGACGGCGGGCTCTCGGCGGGTGGGTAGGCTGGGAGCCGTGTGCCAAGGGCTCCCCGCCAGCGAAGGGACCACGCACCAGAGGGTCCCGTCATTCCCGGGCCCGTGGTGGCCGTATAAAAGTCATCGCTGGGCTGAACGATTCAAATCACCGAGCGGTGCCAGGGCGGGTAAACAGACTCAGTTGGATAACTGGTGAATAACCCGCAGGTCTCCCTGGGAGAAATACATGGGTTTCTTCTGTCATGCCAAGGACTGTACAAACCCTTCCATAAAATGTTAGTTCCTACTAATTGAGACCCTCATTAAATTTGGCCTGGTATTAAAAGATTGTATTACTGCCTGGAAGAGTTTAGGTCTAAACCAAAGGTATGTGAGGGTTGTGATCAGATTGCTAGTTTAATACTCTTTTTCCTTCCATTAGCTGCAATGAAAATAACCAAAAGGAAGATGCAGGAAAAAAACCACTCAGGTTTTGAGTTCTCTAATAAATGCTTCCCTACTCAGTTTATTTCTCACGACATTTCATATAGTCTTAGCCAGTCTAACAAACTGTAACATGCTGCCAGATCTTTAACAACAAGAAACATACGTCACCAGCAGAAGAATGTCAATATGGTGCTTTATCAGGAGTCTTGGATGAGTCCTGCTGCACTCTGAGGAGTGCCTCTGGCTGTGTGAAGCATTTTCTCCAAGAGCATGTTAGGATGACAATGGGACTGAAACATCTTGTATGTCTTAAGAAACCAGTAGGGTGCAATTCTGTTATGCATAATTCATGTTTCTTTATCCCTTTCATGTTCCCCAAAACTGGCAGCAAACGTAATCCTTCTCCCATGTGGTAGATAATGGAAAGTCTCCAACAGTGCTTTATTTGTGAGCAGATGTGCCTACATTTTAGGTGCCCATTTCAAGGGCAGGGGAACAGGGTAAGCAGAGGGAAGGTGGCCAATTCAATCATCCTAATAGAAGTAGAAAGTCAAATAGAGGACACAGAGCAAATGAGTATAGGGGAGCTTGGGAGCTGTCCTCTCTTCATCCAATGCGTCTGCCTCTTTTCAGTTGCCTTACAATGAACTGCCAGAAAATGCCAATAGAATCCCAGCTCTCTTCTGAGTGCAGGTACCTTTTAAGATAAGAGGAGGTGGTCAATACCCTGACCTTTACCATAACCCTGTGGAGAAATTTTGCCTGTCTTAGTGCCCTCAGGCCCTCCTCTTTGAGACTCAGGTTGCTAGAACCTATAACTGGTTCTCTTTGAGGGAGTACCTTCCAACCAAAGATCAGGCGAAAGGTGTTTTGACATTATCTGAGCAGTTGCATAATTCCATCTAGAAAGGGCACTGTTTCCAAGGCTATTTCACTTTCTGTATCCAACTTCATCCATATAAATTTTCTTGTATAAAATTAATATGTCTTCCCAAGACCTGGGTCTGGATGCAGAGTCTATCTGGCCCCATGCCTCCCTGGTTTCACAGGTCCAACTTTAACAGAAGAGTAGAATGGGCTTTTGCCTTAAACACTCCACAGCTGTTTGGCTCACTTGCTTCCCTGGCTTGATGGAGACTATAACTTTCAACATCCTCAAGCTGACCAGGGCACAGAACTGACGTTTCTTCAGCAATTTTTCTTTTTTTTTACTTTTTTTTTTCTTTTTTTTTTTTTTTTTTTTTTTTAAGAGTACATACTGTTGTGGTACATAAGATGGGATTCCTGTTTATGTAGCAGAGATTCTTGGTTACTTACAGAATTCTCAAGCAAAACGGCATGAGGCCTCGTAAATTAGGCAATGATGGAAACAGGCAAATGCATTCCACCACCAATGGCTTCGATATATGTTAAGAGAAACTGTGGATAAACCTGTCATATGCTCACAGTACATTTATGTCCCTAGCTGTGCAAAGCATGAAATGTGTCATTCTTTGTGCTTAAAGCAAAAAATACTTCTATAGCAGAAGGGACAAGTCTCTTTCTCAGGTCAGAAAACAGTTAGGAAATAATATAGTGGGATGTAAAACAGAGGCCTAGCTTTATGAATTGTCAGATATTTATTTTAGCCCTATTATCAAAAAAATCCCCAGTTTTCCAATTTGATGTACAGGTGCACAGAAAGATCTTGGGACAGAGCAGCAAGACTGATGTGCATTGGTAGACCTGTGTAGGAAATCCCTGTATTACAATGGCCATTGCTACAGTTTCTCAGTTCACTTTAAAAACCACTAAAACCACTAAAAGGTACCCAAAAGAGTATCTTTATAGGGTGTTGTAGAACCCTCTGTCAAAGAGTGAGAAATTTGGATTATACTCAGACATTTTTATAAGCAAATCACTGGGTCTTTACTTTCTGGCAAACATTCTAGAACATTGGCTAATCTGTGTTCTAAGTGCTTGGAATAATTTAAATCATCAGCTGATTTCTATAGGAAGACCTGTAGCAGGTCATGGTTACTGCACAAAAGGACTTACTGATGTATAAGCATGATAACCTAGGTAATTATAAATTTGCCAGCTCAATTGGGATCCTAATAAAAAAACCTTAACAGTTGATATGAAACTCAATTAATAGAAATTAAAAAGAAAATAATATAATTATTGTTAATCAACGTGGAAAATCTTATCATGCTGACTTGGAAATCTGGTTGACAAGCAGAATAGCATCAAATTACGGTTTTCATAAGGTACCAATTGGTACTACACAATTTGAATCACATGAAATGAAAGCCATGCATACTAAATGTTTTTAAAACGTGTTAAATGACAGGTTTAAAAATGTTTATGAAAACCACTAATATTATTAAGTTGATTCTTTTTGAGAGAGTACCACTTAGGCTATTTTTTTTATTTTGCATTGATTTACATTTCCAGCAATGACCTGGGAAAAATGCAGTCATCACTGATGACTTTTGAAGATGACAAAAGCCTTGCAGGGGTAAAAATATGATGATTTATAACAAGGGTATTATGTTGAGACAAACATGTAGATAATGGATATAACTGTAAAGCTGAGCCCTGGCACAGCTTATGCTTTAAAATAGCCAGTGGCAGCACTGCCCTGAGCCTGTGGCATTCACCTCACCTCGTTTTAGTCCTTTGAAAGAGCCTGGCATAAAACAGTGATACAGGTCTTCACTGTTTGTGGAGAGAATTGGATACCCATCAGAGGGCACTCTAGCGCAGCAGTTTTACGCAGTTGTTCTGGAGTGGTCTGGAAGGTCCAGTTTCTTCTCCACCAACTATGGAGAGAACACAGGGAACAAATACATTCATAGTTATAGGGTAATTAATCCCAGAAAGCACTGATACAGAAAAAATTTCAGGAGTGGATTATGGAGGAAATTAATGGGCTGTAGCCATCTCTGTTGTCATTTGTTGGCTGGGACATGCTCCAGCATCCTACAGTTTGTCTGTGGACCACAGATGTACTATGCGTCCACTACTTAGAACATTTGAATTATGGTGATTAAGTAGCAAACCCCAAGATCTCTGTGTGTTTTCTCTGGGATCCTTGAATATTTATTTAAAGAAGGGAATATCAGTTTGAGTAGGGGCTTTATGCTTTCTTGTGTTATTATTACACTGCTGCATCAAGTTCCTGTAAATAAAGCCTAGAAAGGATCATTATAAAGTGAAAAACACTGAGAGGAAAACCGCAGGGTTGGTTAAAGGTTGAGAAGCATGCCATTCAGCAAAAAGCTTAAAAATCACAAGCCATTTAGCTTGTCAAGGAGAAAATCAGAGGGGTCACAGCTACCTCCTGGAGGTAGAATATTGATTCTAGAAGGCTATTCTGTCTAGTGGACAATGACATATCAAGGTGAAAGCTGGAGACAGACGAATTAAGGCTAGATGTAAAAGGCACACTTTTCAGTGTGGAAAGCTATGGAAGTATCAAAGTTGTATATTCTTCAACACTGAAAATTTGAAAGGCAAGCTTTGATGTTTTCCTAAAACCAGTCAAGTGTTTTCAAGCTGTGTTTAGGAACTCATGGGATCTCTTGACCACTTCTAAAAGTCTGTGAAGGCAACAGAGAAAACTGTGTTCATATGTGCCATGCTATAAGCCACATATACAATTTTAAGTGATTCTGCAGTTTATTGGATCAACTAATAAAATACATCCCCAGGAAGTAATTCCAGGCAGCACTGTGATTTCTGTTATATAGGACAGTCAAGTGAGGGTAATGACCCTACCCCCCAGTTTATAATCAGTGAATAAGGTATAGGAATGAGCAGAGGTACATGGAGTAGGATGGAGAAACATCTCACAATTGCTAAAATATGTGTCTTAAGTAAACAACTGTAACCATGATGGAAGACCAAAAGAATGTAAAGAAAAATTAGGCTGCAGCCATTATATGTCTGGAATTAGAAAACACGGGCAGAGTCATGTGTTAGTAAGAAAATTGCCCCAGGCACCAAGACATCAAGAAAAGAAGTGCAGCACAGTGATCCATGGCCAGGTTTACTATCTGAGCTACATGCAGAGATTCAACAACATACATAGAAAATCCCCAGTGAAACCGATCACGTTAGATGATCAGACCTATCAAACATAAGCCCAAGCACTGCTGCCTGGTATCAGTACAAATGTGGCATTGATTCATGCAACTTCCTGTTAAGACGCTGAGCATTCGATCTGGGCCACAGACCTGCAAGCGGTGCTGCTGTTTGTCCTCCTCCAGCAACCAGCTGTGCAAGGTCACTTCTCTGGCCCACTCTTGAGAACAGCTGCAGGCAGCTTTGATTTATCCAGTCTTCTGATTTTCCTTCTTGTGCCTGCACCTGTACAGGGATGCTGTGCCCTTCTCCCTTTCAGTGTGTGCCTGCTTCCCTTCCCAACTTTGAAGTGACTTTTGGTAGCTTTATGTGACTTTTGGATAGTTCTCCACTGCAGACATTAAGAGACAAATATTGCACCAACATGCACATAGGGAGGGAGAGAAAAACAATATCCCAAGTTGAACATGTTGATATATTAAATTTTGAGAAATTGCTGTATCACTCAGACTGTCTCACTGGTACCTAGTGACAGGACGAATTGACATATAGCATGCATGCAATATTGGGGGTCATGCTTTCAAGAAATGAGTATAAGCCACAATGAACTAAGAAATGTTGCCCTCCTGAGGTTAAGTAGGATTTTTACTCCCCCCATTTATATCAGTGGAACCAGAATTTAGACATAAATTTAGGTTTTAAAATAATGGGATATATTTTCTTGTAAGTTTTTCTTAATAAGAAAATAATAGTTTCAAAAAGACTGCATTTTTTTCTGTAGCCCAGTTCCCAGGTTTATAGATTTAAAGAGACCTTTCTGACATGGTATAGTTTGATTTCTTGCATTAATAAGCCAAACCATTTTGCTGTCTCACCTGCTTTGTCTACTCAAGAGTTAGCATGGTATCTTTTAAAAAAAGAAAATATTAAAACTTTATTTAAAAATAGTAGGAAATCAATTTTACAGTATCTTGAGACAGAGACTCACCCACAACCAATGTTAGGTAATTCAAGTGATTAATGACTGTTTTTAAAGATTCTTTTGGGGTTTTTTTCCTCTGGATCTTGTGCTGTGAGTGAACAGTAATGGTTTATCAGGATCTTCTGCTTGGTCTTAAATTTTGAGATGCAAGTAATCTGAACCTATTGCTTTGGACTTAGTCTAAGAGCTGTCCGCAAGCCCTAGTAGCTTCTACCTAACCACTTGTTTTATTTCTGTGATCAATTTCTTTGCTCCTGTCAAAATGAGGTCAGATTTTGTTTGTCTTCAGTACATTTCAGTTAGAAAACTGTCACGTAGAATTTTGGAGAAATTCTAGGAATGTTTTATTCCTAGTAGTGTGAGATCACTAGGATCTGAATTTTCAGACTGAATTTTTGATTATAATTCATGCTTTCTGTCTGCATGTTGCAGATACCACTTTAGAAATAAAGCTATCAATTTTACTAAGACAGAGAACAGAATGGTGTAGGTTCCTCTGTGTGTAATACTGCCCAGACATTCCTTCTGGACTACTCCATGTTCTTTCCTCTGCAGCAAGAAGCATCTGCTTCCTCTTGACTTCAGCATTTTTCTTCAGCACATTTCAGCATGGGAACATTTTCAAATTCTGTAAATTACTGTCTTGTAAACAACTTAGGACATACCACCTGAGCAGTGTCGTAAAGATTGAAATGCACCTCAGTGCTGAAATCTGGGAGCGATAATTAGTGTCTTGGCACCATGAGGATGGCTCATGAACTTCTTGTCTTCTACTGTTTTACAGTTTGTGCTCACTTCAGAAAACTTGTAAGAGATCAAATATCTTCCTTTGTAGGTTAACTATTTCTCCTCAATTTCCCAAGACCAATCATATATATCGGTCCCATATAAATTTCTCTACTCAAGTCACCTACAGGATGAGAAGTTTATTGAAATATTTTAAGGATTTTATAAGGACTGATCCTTCTAGTTATGTAAAATTTTTTCCTGTCCTCCTGAGTTACAGCTTGCCTTTAATCCTTTATCTTAAGTTCTACAGAATACCACTTAGTCATATTGTTGACAGTGTTTCAAGACTGCCAAGCCATGATGCTGGACTTCTTTTTATACCTTCATGGGTAATTTCATTCCTCTTCGAGGTCTGGGTGCTCATGTGCAATGGAGATACTTTCTAAATCCAATTGTCCAAAAACTTCGTTCCTTATTTTTTCTGTTTTTCTTTCCCACTTGAGAATTTTTCAACACCGTTTTACAAGTGGGGAAGATTCTGGCTTGCAGTGAGAAATGTGCAATGCACAATGCAGAACCTCTTTTCCACTGCTGACCATCTTGGTACTGTGTGTGGTTATGTGCTTGGAAAGCAAACTTGTCATACTTCCTCTTTACATGCCTGTGTTTCACTGATGCAGCAAAATGAAGCCTTTTCAGTCATTTCAGAATCGATAATTAAACACCATTAAATGGACAAATCCACAACATTAGGGTCAGAAATGCAAAACTCTCAGGATCAAAACTTAGTGCCCAGAGCTTTTGTCATAGAGCCATAGAATTATTTGAGTTGGAAGGAACATTAATGATCACCAAGTGAAACCCCCCCTGCCATGGGCCAGGGACATCTTTCACTGGATCTTGTTGCCCAAAAACCCATGCAACCTCACTTTCACCATTTCCAGTAGTGGGACAACCACAACCACTATCAGCAATCTGTTCCAGTGCCTCACCACCCTCACAATAAAAAAAAAAACCCCAAACAATTATTCCTTACATACAATCTGAACCTCCCCTCTTTTTCTTTAAAACCACTGCCCCTTATCCTGCAATTACAGGCCCTGGTAACAAGCCTCTCTCCATCTTTCTTACAAGCCCTCTTTGGATATTGAAGGACAGCAATAATATCCTCCCTGAGACTTCTCCAGGCTGAATAAACCCAACTCTGTCAGCCTTTGTCCATAGGAGAGGTGTAGCAGGCCTCTGACCATTTTCAGGGTCCATCTCGGACCTGCTCTAACAGGTTGCTGTCTTTCTTGCACTGGGGCCTCCAAAAGGTGGAATTGAGTGGAAAAACACCTTCCTCACCCTGTTGGCCACACTTCTTTTGATGCAGCCCAGGATATGGTTGGCTTTCTGGAGAGTGAGTGGACATTGACAGGTCGTGTCCATTTTTTCATCCACCGGTATCCCCAAGTCCTTGTTCACAGGGTTTCTCCCAATTCACTCATTCCTCTAGTCTGTATTGATACTTAGCATTGCCCTGACCCATGTGCAGAGACTTGAACTCAGCCTTGTTGTTGTAAAATAGACTCTGCACTTACAGTTTTGTTTTTTTTAAGGAAGGTAGTTTTAGATCATAAGAAAAACAGAACCCATGTACAACTGAGTACAACATATAAGCAACCAGATTTTCAAATGGAATTGATTTATAAATAATAGAGAAAGCACATTAAGCATACTTAAGTTTTTCTTTTAAATATATGCGGTTTGTAAATTAGCTTGTTAAGAAAAAAGTACTGTGAATCTGCTTTGGATGGCAATGCATGAGAGCCTTCAACTTACGTTAGGGTCACCGGTGAGAATGACTTACCTCTGGTTCCAAATTGGTGGGAATACATTCAGGCTGCCCCAATCTTTCTGAAGATCCCGTTGTCGTACGGAGGAGCTGAGTTCACAGTGTTATGCACACAACACATTAACACAAACTAGTTAACCACCTGGCATTGGTTAAGGAGAATTTATGCTGATGCTGTGCTAATGACCTTGCACTATCATTAGACTAAATCAGTCTCTTGGGGGAGAACTCAACAAAGCATACTAATTCAATGCATTCCTAGGAAGTAGCATGTACAGTAAAATATATTTTGTCATTTATTGAGCTCGATTTTAATTCAGAAGTACGTTCTAAATTAAATACTGAGGCCTCTCCAGAGACCTCTGTAATAGCAGAATGAGATAAAAACATGCACCGGAAAAAGACAAGCAAAAAAAAATTTGTGCACACCTGCAGTCATTGTGGACATTTTAAAGTACTGATATACTCAGTAAACAAATGTAGGAATAATCTGCTCTAAACATAAATTTAGAAAACAAGATTTAGAAGGGTAAAGAAAACTTTGAGAGCTAAATCTGATGTAGACACAGTAGGATCCCTTTACAATCTGTGAGAGAAGCAGGTGTCACCAGAGGGTGCGTGATCTAACATGCCATTTTCATAATTAGCTGAAGAAGTGTTGTGTTCCCCTTGCCCTTTCCCCACCTCCAATGATTTTCTTTTTCCCCAGTAAGACATCTATGGATGCTTAGCGCAGACTTAGATGTCTAACTTGAGAAAACCTAAGTTACCAGTCAGGAGTTCGAACATTTCAGAAATAAAATTCTTTATGAATCTTAATTCAGCCTCCTTTTACATATGTAGGGTATATTTTGTATTTACCAGGTGTGCAAACTTTTTTCAGAGCATTAAGTACACCTAATGAAGGAGATGAATCATGAGTTTTCAGTAGAAAGGGAGATAGTCTGTAGAATCTTTACTTCATTAGTTGCAGAGCTGACAGTTATGAAGTGAGCGGAGCGCGAGGTGGATGGAAAAGAAAACTGAATCCCTAAGGCAGTTGAGTGCTGTGAAAGGGTTTCTACACCCACCCATGTGTTGCTACACAGATGATGCAAACCAGATTTCTCACAGCTGGTTTCTAGCCCTACTTTCTCATTTTCTGTATGCCCAGCTGGAGACAGTAGGGCCTGATTTGAGACGTTCAGAGCATGCATAACTATATTTGAAGTTAAAAAATGATGTTAGTTGTTTCTTTAATATGTGTAGTGCTATATAATACCAAGCATTATAAATCTTAGTATCTAAAACTAGTGGAAACTATTTGCCTTAATCTTTCTGTACCCCAATCCCATTTGAGAAAAAGGATTATGATGTATTTCACTATACGCTGTGGCACTCAGATGACTGGTATATAAATTCTGCATCTAACTATAGATATGTCTGTAGCACAGACAAAAATAGGCAGTTTTTGATGAGGGTTCATGTGTTTTAGATGTCTATCTAAGAATAAGCTGAATTGCACTGTGGAGGTACCTTTGTTTTGTTTTCAGTGACACCACAGGAAACACAAAGAGTGACTAGTTCGGCTGTAAGCATCAGGACTGCAGATATCTGAAGGCAGGGCAGGTGAATCCCATCTTCTGTGCTTACCTCCATTTTGGGCACTGAATGAGGCAGAGACTATAAGAAAAAATAGTCTCTGATCATGTTATTTGTTAGTTGCCTTCATAATAGATATGCACAAGGGACTAAATTAAGGTTGCACAGAATGTCTTTTGGAAGTTTGGCATGGCAATTTTAATAGCAGTATAATAGTTATTCACTGGGAATGAAAAGACATCAGCATGAGGCAGACACTTGGAATGTTGCATTTCAGTCAAATGTGCAAACAGTCAAAGTTTGAAAAGAGAGTTGTATAGTAGGAAAGGAGAACAAATTAATAATAGGTAATTTTATCAGCTCTCCCTGAGAAACTTTCATCATTTCTTGGTTGTGTGGCGTGCAAAAGAACTTGTGTGGCAGCCCTTTTATCCTGTGCACATCTCAGCTATCGTCCCTTATTCAGCATTGCTCTGGAGTTAATAAGGACATTGCATATTCAAGAGTTTTTAGAAAAATGGCCCAATCATCAGAGCCTTTCTCTGGAAGCTAGCTAGATGTTTGTTAACATGCACACTGTAGAAACAGGGAAAACAGGCTGCAATTATTTGTCCAAGGTCATTTTGCACAAAATTATCAGGTAACAAATGGAGGTACAAGTTAGTGTTTAACTCATCAAGCTAAAATTTCTACAAAATTTTCTCTCTGTTTCTTCCTGGCAAAGCTGCACTGTCCCATTTCACGTGGACAGTGATTTTGGATGCTGACGTTACAGGCTTGTCTAAAAGGAAAAGGACCTTGACTGAGCACTGAAAACTGTGTGATATGATCACTTAAAACAGCTCAGGGATTACAGTGTCTGGCAGGAGGTGATTGTACTGCTTGATTCACAGTTCCTCAGACACAGTTTACATTAAACTTAAAAGGCATCTTTCACGTGTCCTTCTGGTGTAAGTCTTGCGGATACTTTATGAGCAACAAGAAGTCTTTCGATCTCATACAACAGCATTAGCTACCATTGTATTTCCTTCCTAAGTTTCTTTCATCTGCACTTTGCTTGCTTAGAAGCTGCCCTGGATGGAGGAAACCAGTAAGATCAGGCAATAGAGGCTCTGCTGTAGGCTCACTCTGGCTGCATTGCAATGAAAACTTGCATTAAGCAGGGGTAGGCCATGTGAGTTCCTTATTAGCTATTATGAACCCACTGAACAGTGTATGATAATTTGGTGACCTTCCTAAGCAGGGAATTGGCATCTAACATATTGTAAATGAGCTTTGGAGGTATCAGTGCTAAGCCTGACTTGATTTAGTTTACCACAGGACACCAGAAAACTGATTTGGACCTTTATTTCCAAAATTGCCTACTAATATTGGAAATCTGATTTTCAGAGGAGTGCATCATTTTCAGCCACAGTAGATATCCAGGCATTACAACTGTATCTCTATTGCAGTTGCAAATTTACTTGGGAAGGGAGAAGAGAAATGGACCATGAACTTTCTAGGCATTCCATTAACACTGACTAATTCAGCACATGTTTAGATGTATTTACATTACTAACATTCTCCACCCACAGTTTAAATAAGGACCATGGGACTACTCATTGTCTTACCAGGATTTTTTGGAGACAACCACTATTTGTGTGGCTATACTGGCAGCTGCCTTATATCAAAAGTCACTGGAGGTGGGAACGAATTGCATTGAGCAATCTGACATCTGAATCTAGGCTGTGCAAATCTGCATGACCAAGAAGTGTCAGGCCACACAGTGACTGCTATACACAGACAGCTGTTTCAGACTGAGCACATCATGGTGCAGGTGCAAATCTAAGACACCAAGCAAAAACTCCAACCAGGAAACCTACAGGTATTTACCTATGAAAGAAATATCCTTGCTTGAACCTTCAGGACTACAGAATCTGCTGGTCTGGTCTTCAGTCAGGTGTCAAAGTAAACTAATCTGGAGCAAAACCAGCTGAGTCACTGAGATCTGAAAAAAACAATTTGTAAAGGGAAAAATAATCTGTCTCTTTTTTGGATAAAGAGATATAAAAGAAGTTTACTGCAGATTTTACAAAAGCGTTCAAGCAATGTTTTCTGATCAAATCTCACAGTTTTAGCAGAGACAGAATTTATTTAGGTAATTGAAAAGAGTGTTGTTTGTGAGAGATTATTCATGGGAAGTAACGTGCCTGTTTTGACTGTATTCTTACAGCTGATACTTTACCTCTTCACACAGTACTGGTTATTTACTGTTTGTTGGAATAATTTGCTGTACAGACCTGCACGCACACATACACACAGGCACACACACACACACATAGAGTCCTATAACATTTGCAAGAGAAAGATCCTATTTTATGTTCATCATTGGATCTAGTCAGTAATAAAAAGGACCTCATTCTAGTAACAGCTCTGTGACAGTGAGGCAGTGTATGATTTAGAGTCTGACTATTTTTGTATCATATTTTCTTAGTATTTTCATAACAAAATAAGGATAATAGCTTTCTGCAGAAGGAGCAATAAATACATTCTTCTAAATTCTGTTGCACAGGGCAGAGAAGAAAAACCAAATGAAGAGGAAGGGGCAATTTCTGTTTGTGTTAAAATTCTTTTCTAAGTCTGTTACACTTTAAACAGTCTAAACAGAGATTTAGATGAATAATTAGCAGGATTGCTCTTATGTTAGTTGTTTGAGAAGCACAAAGAAAGAATTGAATCCAAGGAAGATGAGCATTCTTAGCTTGGAATTCAGTACATAATTGCAGTGGAAGGAGCTATAGTTTAAAGAAATAAATCAATAACAATAGTTTTCTATTTGTAAAAGCTGAAGAATAGGTGATTTTAATGCTTTACTTCCTGTAAGTATTTTCAGATACAGTCTCAATGTGATTGACAGCTGTGAGCTGTAGTCCAAGTATGTGTTAGTTGTAGTCCCAGTAACCAATTATTAGTGTATGTTGAACTACTGTGCACAGCATTTAAGGGTTTCTTTACCTTCACCCCAAGTTTTAAGATATGCAAGGTGATCATTTCTCCCTTTCTGAGGCAGTGATGGAAATAGCCTTGGGCTTATTTACAACCAGAACTGATTCATGAGCAGGAGTTTATTTGAAGTTTTTTGTTAGTCCCAATAAAACATTATTAATTTAAAAACTGGAAATCCATCATGCTAGACATGCTTGATTGGGTAAGAATGGCTCACATGTTGAGTAGGTTAAGCTTTTGGGAGCTCACACCAATTTGTATCTTTTCAGAAGTACTGAACATTGAGTGACAATCTTCCTGGTAGCAGGATGAGGTGTCTCAATATTTTCCATATTCACTGAAATACTGTCTTAAGTACAGTCTATAATCAGTAATTTGGTACCTGTTTGGTCATACAAAGGTGACAAACACACATAGTGAAATAATAATATCTTTGTGCCTTGCTTTGGTTTATAATTTACATTGCCTTCATTTTCCTGCTGTCTCCCAAAATTCACATTTTATTCCTTTTTTTTGTAGCTATTCTTGAACTCTGTTATCCACATCTTAGGCTTTCTGAAGGCGAGTATATTGGCCTATGCTGCACTAATCTTCTGTAATTGATTTGGGATGTGTGCCAGTCTCTTCTATTATTCTGTGCTGATATCTTTATATGACTGGCTTTTATCCAAATGCTGTCATCTTTCACATTCCCTTTATCCCTTTGCTCTTTTTGTGCAGAGAGACCATATTTTTAGCCTTTGAGTGTGGCCCCTTCTTCCCTCAAGTTTGCAGTCTAAAAAGTACAAAGGAGAAACTTCCAAATATTGAAATGCCCATGCTTGGCCTTTCTAATATTTTTTCTACTCTTTTTGGTTAAGGCAGTTGTTGCATAGAATTTTTCTAGTTAATAAAATGACATTTAAAGATTTCATTCGTTTTATTCTGATTTTGTGCTTTGATGGACTTACTTTTATTGTCTTTTTTTTTTTTCCTCAGTGTTCTACTCTGTATTTTCCACACTATATTTGATTCATTAAAGAAAAGGATGTGATACGTAATCAGAACACTGTGCTGACATCATGTTTCCATAAAGGTTTCTCACACTGCAGCTTCTCTGTGACTGCTCTACCTCTGCACGTGCCCTGGCATGATAGGGGACAGACTTTGGCCTGTTTAGGAGTTCAGTTGACAGAGTTCCTTGTGAGGCAGTCCTGAAGGGCAAAGGAGTCCAGGAAGGCTGGACATTCTTCAAGAAGTAAATCTAAAAGTCACAAGGGCGGGCTGTGTCCGTGTGCCAAAAGATGAGCCAGAGGGGAACACCGGCCTGGCTAAACAGAGAGCTTTATTTGGAACTCAGGAAGAAAAGGAGTGTTTATGACCTTTGGAAAAGGGGTCAGACAACTCACCAGGACTGTGAGGATATGGTGAGGTTATGAAGGGGTAAATTAAAAGGGCAAAAACCTAACTAGAACTTAATCTCTCTACTGCCTTTAAAGACAATAAAGAAAGTTTTTTTCAAGTATATTGTCAATAAAAGAAGGACTAAGGAGAACCTCTATCCTTTATTGGATGCAGGGGAACACAGAGTGACAAAGGCTGAGGAAAAGGCTGAGGTACTTAATCCCTTCTTTACCTCAGTCTGTGATAATAAGACCAGTTGTTTCCTAGATACCCATTCCTCTGAGCTGGAAGACAGGGATGAGGAGCCAAGTGAAGTTCTTATAATCCAAGGGAAAATGGTCAGCAACTGCTACACCCCTTAGACACACATAAGTTTATGGAGCTGGATAGCATTGTCAGTGGAGTGGGGATCAGTATCTTCTCCCAGGTAACAAGTGACAGGACAAGAGGCCATGGCCTCAAGTTGTCCCGGGGGAGGTTTAGATTAGCTATTAGGAAAAAAATTCCTCACCGAATGGGTTGCCAAACATTGGAACAGACTGCCCACAGCAGTGGTGGAGTCCCCATCCCTGGAGGTATTTACAAGACACGTAGATGCGGCACTCAGGGACATGGTTTAGTGGTGGACTTGGCAGTGCTGGGTTAATCACTGAACTTGATGATCTTAGAGATCTTTTCCAACCTAAACAATCCTATGATGCTATGATTTCTGTAAAACATGTTTTAAAAGAGATGACTTTATAATGAGCTTTAATGTAATGGAAAATCATCTTGGTTTTATAGTGGGGATCATTGTGTTTTCTTCATTATAAGGCTCATAATATATATGACTTCTTTTTGATTAAAGGGAAAAAGCTATCCCTAGAAAACATAAAATTCCTGTGTTGTTTATATTTGATTGCTTTTACATGATCCAGCTCTTTCTTAATGTGTCATCTCTTGCAAAATGAACTCTTCTCTAGATAGCATAGAAGAAAACTAGTTCTTTGGTATCTTGCTATAGATTTTCAGCAGCTATGTACAGAGGAAAAAATACAAAATTCAGTTTAATAGTGGGCTAAGGGTAAATCACATATAATTAATATCCTCAGTACATATTTTTTAGTATTTAATCTAAATTTCCGCCAAACCAAATGGTCGTTTTCCCATTTCAGTGGTCTGTCAGTTAGGCCATTAAACCTTGGATAATAGACCAACCATATTCAGCACAGTGCATTATCATTCCCTTAGCTGAAAATGTGTGACTAATTCAGTCAGTTGAACTAATGTCATTAGTAATAGGCCTGTTTGTCAGGTTAAAATTGATAAATTGTTTGCTAAGCAGAGGGCTTCACAAACTTTCTTTTTTTGGGTTTAGTATCTGATCAGCCAGATGTCTATGACCAACTTGATGAAGACCTTGTAGCCATCCTCTCCTGTGGTCAGCTCATGACATCATCAGGGATTCATCTTTTACTTCTCTAAGACCCAATTTTTATGCACATGTAAAAGCTTTCATGGATGAACCCAGCTGGACCCTAGCTATTCAAGTGAGTGAAAAAGACAGTTTGTCACATTCTTTTTGTAAGCAAGATTATGATTTTCATGTCTATGGTTTTAGGGTTTTAAGTACCGGAGAACTTATGTATAGCAGTTGGAGATCTGATTCTACCAAATATGAAGGTTGTTACTTGAATGCTTTAGAGATGACACCTTTTGGATGCATTTCTGAAGTATTAGATTTCTTCTTTATCGTTATGCAAATATTAATATTTGCAGATAACACCTTGTAACTATGTATGGGGTTTTTTATTAGTACTAAAAATAATAATGAATTATCATGTCTTTAATACAATTTATGTAATACACTATGTGGAACTGATGCAATTACAATTAGTTCCCATCTAAAATAGTATCTGAGCCATTTTCAAAATAAGTTCGTCTCCATAATACCTCTGTTATGCATTATTAATTACAACTTGCCATTGTTTTACAGAAGGAGAACTGGAAAACATAGAGTACACTGTTCTTTGAAAGTAGGTTCACCAATTGACCACGTTATTCACGAGGAGTGATGCAAAGGCCAGGTTTAGGGCAAGCCAGCTGCTGCACACAGTAGGAGAATTTCTAGTGCCTCCTGCATTGTAAAGTGCATCCAAAGGCACTGTTATCGGCAGTGACAACAGACCCACCCAGAAGGTGTCTGGCCTTTTTCATACTGCTTTCCTGCCTTTGCAGTGACATCACAGGACTAATACAATGCATACAAGAGAGATCAAAATTCTTGGAAGGTACTGACTTACCATTTACAAGGGAAAGTGGGAATTTTAGTCAGTCCTCATTCTGGGTGCTTACAAGGAAAAGGTAGATACCTGGAACCAGGTCCTCAGAGTATCTGGCATGTGACATTGTTGTGACCAAACAGTTCAGGTTCAGTATAAATGCCACCACTGAGGACACATAACTTGCCTTGTATCACACAGAGAGTATGTGATAAAGTAGGGAATTAAATTTTCTGTTTCCATATCCCATAGTAATATCGTAGATATTTGTCTTTGTCTTATCACTGAAGCAACTTATACTTGCCAGCTAGTGTTAAAAAAATTCTTAGAAGGCAGGAGATTATTCTCCTGTGTACACAGGTATTAGCCCTGAATCCAAAGGCTGAGGTGTTTAGCTAATTTAGATCATAGATTTGAATTCTCTGTCCAACTTGAAATTCAAGACGTAGCACGACAGAAGATCAAATCCTTGTATGGTCTATCCAAATGATTCAATAGGCTATTTTACCATCTTGTCCTATGATTCACTATAGCAAGTAGTAATTAGCAAGGGTGCTTTAAACCCTTGATTTAATGTTCTTTTAAAATAGATACAAGGTAAATGGAACCCTGGACAATCTTTCTGACTTTCTCTTCTCTAGCATTTCAAAGGCACCTAGAAACTTGGCTTCCAAGTACTACTAAGCAGATTTTAGACCCAAAGGGCATGAGATACATAAAAATTAGTCTGGCTGTAACAGAAAATGGAAAGAGCAGATTGGCAGCATTACATCAGAGAACACCATTTCTTCAGCATAAAAGAGGAATAGAACGAGATACCAGGTTGGACTAGCTCTTAAAACTCTTAGACTTCACATGACATTAATAAGCCCATTTTTCTCTCATGCTTGTAGCATTATTATGTACAGGAGAAGAATATAATGCTTTTGAGTATAATTTATTCTTTCCTCAACCTAATCTCATACTCTGGAGTGAATTTTCAGAGTTCAACTCCAAATTCACAGGACTTGAAGACAAGTTGAAGTAAACGTAGCTGCAGACATATGAACATGAATAAAGCTGATATTAAACAAAAGTAGATAAGAAAGCGAACTACTAGTATAACTCATTGTTACAAAATGTACTGAAACTAATAATCCAAGAGCAAACAGAAAGTACTGGATAATTCATGCGTGAGAATATAGCAGCCTTCCAGTACCAAAAGATGACATAGCAGGTAGATGGAAAGGGACTTTTTACAAGAACATTTAGTGATAGGGCTTAGGGGAACAGCTTTAAACTGAAAGAGGTCAAGATTAGATTTGATATTAGCAGAAAGTCTGTGCTGTGAAAGTGGTGAGCCACTGGAACACGTTGCCTAGCAAAGTTGTGGATCTCCATCCCTGGAAGTGTTTAAAGCCAGGCTGGCTCTGTGCAACCTGATCTGGTGGCATGGGGCTTTGTGCAACCTGGTCTGGTGGAAGGTGTCCCTGCCCATGGCAGTGGGGCTGGAACTGGATGAACTTTAAGGTCCTTTCCAACCCAAACCATTCTCTATAATGATTCCATGATAACGGTAATATTCAGGTTTGAAAAAGGATGATGAAGTTAATTACCTAATGGAAAATGGTGCCTAAGAGTCTAGTAATCACACTGGAAATTAAGAGATCTGCAGTGTGTTACATATTTCTTGTACTCTCTCTGAGATGCAATACGTGGATGGTTTTTTAGAAGTCAAGACTAATGAAATATAAATATGAGTTTCAGTAGGGTTCCTAAAGCATAAGTAAGTGGGATTTTTCCAAAGTTCGTCTTGCTGCTGAAGTTTATTGTGACTTGTTGGTTGTTGAGAGTATTTTTCAGTCTTGATTTTTCAGTCAATGATTTGTTAATCCTATTGCCAGAGAATATTTAGCTGTTCTATGCAGCTTTCTTTGCTTTATGAATGACAGCAGAAAGACACTGACAAAGGTTAGAGATGGCAAAATCCACTTTATTTGATACAAAACAGCAATAGGAAAGATACAAAACTCTGTTTCTATTTTTTTCACCCTATAACAGATCTTGCAAATTACCTAATTTGCAAAGTATCTTATCATTGACTACTAAATGGCATTCATAGTATTAGAAATCATACAAGATGCATATGACAATTTTATATATAAAGCATTTTTATATAAACTTTCTGTATAGGCAAAAAAAAGGCATATGTAGTTTGTAGAAGTTCATATATATTCCTCAGCTGCAGTAGCTTGCATTCCAGTGAGTGATATCTAAGTCACCTTAGCTTTCTCAATACAAACCCACTCAAGGGAGGCAGAAATTCTCCAGCACTGGCAAGCTGTACAATTGTAAAAGACTCTATGTAAAGGCCCTTCTTCATCTTTCCTACTTTTCCAGCTGTACTCTTTGGACTAAAGAAAAGCATTGCCATTATTTAAAGACTTTTCCATGCCTGTGTTCTCAGGCAGCTGTGATTACATTACTGCCAGATGATTTTCTGTGGCACTTTGATACGGCATGCCTCAGAGAGAGTGGAAATAATGAGGCCCTGAGTTTGAAAAATGTCTTGAGCCTTATTTTAAACCTTGCAGCATCCATCTTCAAATTGAACCCCCTCACAAGCCTAAGAACCCACTTAATTATTTGGTGGAATGGGAATGCTGATGAGCCGCAGAAGCAGAAGAGAGGGAAATCTTACTGAAAGGTTTAAAAGAGCTTTGCTCTGTGCCCCAGTTTCTCAGTATATTGTAACACCAAGGGTGTAGATCAGCATACCCCCGCAAGCCCTCCTCCCTAAACAAACAGACAAACAAATAAAAAACCCAAAAACAATTGTGGAGAAAAACTAAATGAAAAAAAAATTTTAACAATTACTGCTAAGGAAAATATTAAAAGTATGTGTAAGTAAATATTTTCTCCTTTTCATATATATGTGTTGTGTGAAACATAATTGTCTTAAGGAATGTGAAAGTACTGAATATGTATTTAGAGTGCTATACGAAAAAAACAAAAAAAAAACTGTAGTGACTAAAAATTGATTATTTTCAAAGATTTGAGCAGACTCCAACTTCCTCTGAAAATCTACTTGGTGCTTTTTAGATGTGCCAGGTGTATCTCTCTGCTATTTTTCCTTTTACCCTCCTATAGATTTTTTACAAAATTTGCTGTGTGATAAAAGGTAGTAACTTCTCTTTTTTTCATGGTTGGTTGATTGATACTGCTGTCAAGATCCAAGATTTTGGGCTACCTCACTGCTATGAGAGGGAAAAATCCATTCCTGTTATCTCTTTTTATGAATTTCATCAGGTCGGTGTGGTACCTCATGTACAGCTTTGAAACATGTGGGTTCTAAGAGAAGAACCTGAGTATTTTTCAGGTGGAACAGATGTATGGAAATATTAGTGATCAAATTATGGAAGTCTTGGACATGTCCCCAGGGCTGCATTAAATTTAAACACTCCGGTGCAGAAATGCAGATACTAATCCCATCCCTCCAACAGTAAGGCTCAGCAGATGCTTTGTGTTCTTGTCCTGGGCAAGACTGGACACGGGGACTGAAAGGTTTGGCTCCTGACTCACCAAGAAGCCCTTTCCAGAGAGCAGGCATTCCCACAGCCCATACTTGTAAGTGCTCCAGCAGCCCAGCCCAGTAGGGGTGCCTTTAACTTGTGCTAAGAGGATCTACAGAATCAGCACAGCATCAGAACAAATGATCTCTGTATTAATAATATTTTATCCACTGACTTAGCTATATTTTAAAAGCTACACTATTCCCTCTAAAACAACAAGATAAGACTTAGAAAATAAAGGTGTTGGGGGTTTAATTACTTGAACAATTTTGAATTTTCATCCTTTACAAGCAAAAGAACAAGATTTTTTATGAAAGGGTAAGTTATCAAGTGAAGGACAAAAGAGAAGCTTTTAAAGTAGTGGAAAGTGTTTTGCAGAACAACTCCTTCATTGCTGCTACTGCAGAAAAGGAACAAGAGAGTATGTGCACAATTTTAACAACCATCCATGTTCTCATGAGACACCACCTCAAGTAATGTGTCTGGGTCTGGGGTCCTCAGTGCCAGAAATATGTGGGCCTGCTACAGTGGGTCCAGAGGTGGGCCCTGAAAATGATCAGAAGGCTGGTACACTTCTCCTATGGAGAAAGGAGAGAGCAGGGATTGTTCAGCCTGGAGAAGGCCTCAGGGGGATTTCACTGTGTCTCTTCAATATATATAGGAAGAAAGATGGAGAGAGACTTTTTAACAGGGCCTGAAGTGACAGGACAAGGGGCAATGGTTTTAAAATTAAAGAAGGGAGACTCAGAATGGATATAAGTAAGATTTGGGTTTGTTTTTTTTACTGTGAGAGTGGTGAGACACTGGAACAGTTTGCTGAGAGACATTGTGAATGCCTCACCACTGGAAATGTTGAAAGTCAGGTTGGATGGGGCTTTGAGCAGCATGATCTACTGAAAGATATCCCTGCCTAGAGCAGGGGTGTTGGACTAGATGTTCATTAAGGTTCCTTGCCACCCAAACCATTCCATGACTCCGTAGTATGCAGTATTTTGTGCAATCCTTTAGCTCTCAAAGCTGCAACTTGCCCCACTGACAGAGTAATCATTGTAGCACCTCTTCTATATGCCTGGGAGCAGACAGGGATGCAGAGGCTGGAGAACGTTGTTAAAGTGGTCTGAGGCTCTTCTTGTCACTCAGCTGCCCTCATGCTCTAACAGCTTAGCAGCACAGAAATGGCAGTGATGCAGAAGCTGTTCTGGATGTCACAGCAATTCTTGTCAATTATTTGGAGCATACGTGGTATGACTCTCTTATCTAAATGCATGTAAGATTAACGATGTTCTAGAGAATTCATTGCTGCTTGCTGGTACCACTCAAGACTTGTAGAGGGTCTGAGCTCTTCTGCAGTAGCATCTAAAGGCCTAACAGGATACAATAGGCAGTTCAAATGGCACCAAATACTTACCTCCAGAAAACAAGCCCCCATGCCTAATGCTTCACTAAGGACAGATTTTGGGGCAAAAAATCCAATCAGTCATTTTAAAGCAGTTTTAAATCACAAAGTTACTTTCTTTAATCAGATTTATCTTCAAAATAAAAACAAAAACTTCTAACAATTGTAAATTGTTAGAGTATCCACCTAAATTACTTCCTGGCAAATCACATAGGAATTGTATTGTGATCATTGTTGTGCACCAAGATTGAATGCTTCTTTTTTTTTTTTAGACTCAAATATATTCCCATGAAATCACATTATTCTATATATTTTGGATTTTATTTTTATTGGCGGCATAACTTGTTGGGAAAAACTGTTAGAGGGTCTCAGTATTTAAAAGACACTGTATTATGGTATTTGGGTACACAATCCTGAAAAATCAATAGATAAATAGACAAATTCCCTTATATCCACTGAACTGCTTCTTTTTTATTAGTGTGATGTATATGTTTCATAGCAAACATTCACTTTCTTATCTTTAAATCAAAAATTACATTGACTTAGAGGATCAAGACTTGATTTTAGCTGTCCTTAAGAATCTGTTTAGGATTCACTGGAAAATGGACACATATTTCATGAGAGAAACTCACATCAGAAAAAGAAGGAAAAAAGTCTTTCTGGACTGCAACACCACCCATTACTGAATCATATCCTGGGTAGCCTGGATTCTATAGAGCAAGTGGAAAAAACACTTTTTGAAAGAATATTTAAATTTGATCGTTGCCTCTGACAGTTGGCAGCCTTTCCCAAAGCTTAAGTAACAGTACCATGATACTAATACCATTGGTTTCGTGATCCAGTGCAGAAGAGACGAGAGAAAATATGTGGGTGGGAAAAAGAAGGCACAAAGTTCAAAGGAATCAGTTTAGAATGAGAAAATGGAATAGTCAGACACCAGAAAAATATTTGTAAACTATGAGGAATGGTAGAATTTTCCCAGGAAAGCAACATCATTTCAAATGCAGTGTGGAATTTGGTTGAGTGCACCCTCTGTTGGATTATTACAGACTTATTAAAAAGTAACATGAAGCTCAAAAATGTAACCTGGGAATAACACATAATCAAACTGTAACAAGTGGTTTTCTGAACAGCTGGAGCTTACCAGTGTTCTTTTACACAGCTGGGCTTTTATTTCCCTAGTTTTTGATAACTGTACTAGAAAATTGATTCCTATATGGCATCTTTTTCATTAGATGACCTTCCAAAGCTTTAACAGTAAGAAAGAATGGATGAGGTAATAAAAAGAAGTTTGACACTGAAATAAGTAGAGCTGTGCTAGTTTACCTTGACCGGTTCTAGCTTTAGAAAGCCAATAATGCATAGAGGAAAAAAGGCTGTGGTTTGGCAATGCCTAGACCTGCAAGTAGAATGGACTCACTGAAAAGTGATGCAGTGATAAGTGTGACAGAGAAAGCCCTTGGATGTCCTGAAGCATTGAGCACACAGCTTTAATCATGTGTGGAATTGCTTTGTGGAATCAAAAAGAGAGCCGTGGTGATGACCTAGCAGAGCAGATATTACACGTATTACAACTCACAAGTAAAAGTAGGAACTGAAAAGATGTTGCAGTTACTAATAAGAGCAATGAAAAACATAGTTTTCTTTGTGTGAAAAATACATTACCTTTGGTGTCACAATTATTATTTAGTGACAAAGTATTCATTATTCATGACTTGCATAAAATAGTCAAGGAGCAAAATAATTGTTTATGCTGGATACATGTTATTTAGTGATCCAAGTCTGTGATTAAAACTAATCAATTCATTCCCAAATGGCACTTTTCAGTGACATTCTAAAGTACAAAATTGTGCATACTTCTGTTATATTGACACAAATACTAAAATGCCTTAGGATTAAAGTTTTCTCAGAAGAAATACATCATATAACACAAGAGTTAATGGACAAATTATGAAATTGTGAACATTGTACCAAAGCATTTAAAATTATGAAATTATGAGCATTGTACCAAAGCATTTTAAACTCTAATGATTAAGTAGTTTGGTGGAACAAGTCTTTTAAATCAGATCATCTGGGAAATATACTGCAGTGTTGATTTTGCAAACTCAGCCATCAGGAAGAGGATTATTTATGTCTATGAAATACTGAAAAAAATAAGGAATAATAAGAGATGAAGCTCTCAGTTATTGTTTGGATAAGTCATTGCACTAGACCAACAACTGTATCTTGCCTCCTGCTCAGAAGATGAAAATACTGGATCTTGAGTTGAGAGGAGAATAAAACCCCACTAATTATTGCTTCTTTGTTATGTCCAAGAGATTTCTGACTTGGAGTGTACCAGAGAGTTGACACTGTGGATAAAATTATTGTCAGATATTAACATTCTGGCATGAAGATTCTAATGTGAAACTATTTCTTAAATAGGTGATTGAAATTGATAGAGAGCTTCATGCTATTGTGAGAAGATGACTTTGCAGTTTGATCACAGAGATGTAGAAATAAGGGACTGTGAACACCCTGCCACTTCATAAAGCATATATATATATATATATATATGCGTGTGTGTGTGTGTGTGTGCTCTAAACTCCTCTCCATAAACTTTATTTCAGACACAATCACCTCCATGTCTGAAGCTGTCTCTGTATCTTTGTGTATTTTAAAGCTGTAAGCATGAGAAAGGAAATATCAACTACAAAACAGCTTGCATAACAGGAATGTAATTTTGTTTCAGTGAGATCATCATTGTATAAAAATACCAACTCACAACTGAAATATATGAAGTAATACAGTCTATCAAACCCATTTGACCCACAATTACTTCAAGCATCGATGTTAGTTTTGATTTGATTTTGTCTTGCTTGAGCCTCCAGTCACTGGGTTTCTCTCTTTTTTTTTTTTTCCAGATTCTGCGTATTGTAATTTTCAGATTACTTCTTATCTTTTTTTTTTTTACATAAATACTGAGTTTCTTCTCTTAGTATAATATGGGTTTGCATAAAATTCTTGTGACCTCTGATACCTTTCACTTTCCAGCGTATGTTTTTAAATTAAATTAGTGATCTTTCACAAGGAGTCCTGTCATCTCCAGACAGAGAAGGAAAATCACATTTTTATTTGTTACTGCCTTGTTTGGAGAGACGAAATTTGTATTTGCCTAGTTAGCTGCTGCAGTTTTCTTTTAAAATTGTACATTCAGTTGATGATTGATGTTTTTCCACAGACATTTCATCTCCCTGATGATAAGGAAATTGCCCTTTTAAGATAATTCCATCCAATAATAACTCCATTTCAATATGATATATGCTCTTTGCTTCTGGATTTGTATTATTTGATTTAAAGCAATGGGATATCAGAATAACAACTCCAAACCCAAGCTATTTCTCAATGAAAACGGTTCAAGGAATGGAGAAGTCTGCTTTCAAACAAATATCTGAAATGATATGGCAATACATGTGACTCTCGTCTTTTGAATAGTGGCCAGAGCATCTTTCTCACTCTCACAAATTATAACTACAGCACTTGAAGAAAGTTGCATGCAGTCATGATACTGAGCAAACCTTCCCATGTTATCTGGGAATTGCTATTTCCTTACCTCCTCTGATGTGTCTATGTGGAAAACCTTTCTCTTGCCTGGATCACTGCATCATTGTGCACTTCTGTCCATAGGGAACATCCAAATGGCAACTCATGAAATCCTCCACCCATTAGCATTTGACAGGCATTTCTATTACAAAATTCTCAGGTGGATGCTTTTGTACTAAAGTCAAAGTGTTGAAGGTTTGCTAAGAGCTCTTCTCTGCACAGCATACATTTGTTCTCCAGACAACATATTCATAAAAGGGCTGGAAAGAGTGTGAGCTGTGAGATCATAAAGTCTGCTAATGATGTGAATTTATTCAAAATAAAAAAGTCAGGAGATCGCTATGCAGAACTACATAGGGAACTTATGAGATTGAGTGACTGGGCAATAAAATGAAAGATGAAATTTGGTGTAGGTAAATGTGAAGCAATGCATGTGAGGAGAAAGACACTGAGTTTACTGTATAAAATGACAGACTCTGTGGTGATCTTTAATGCTATACAAGTAAGACTTGAGGTTATGAGAGATAGTTCCATGGAAAACTGCACTCAGTACCTGACAGAATAACCAACCAACCAACCAAAAAAACCAAACCCAAAACTAAAATCAACTGATCACATCCAGGGACTTTCTAGGAAATTATTTGAGATAAAAAAGAAAACAAAACTATATCAGTGTAGAAATTCATGGATCATCCTCATGCTGAATCCACAGAGCATTCAGAGCAAGAGGGTTCCTGTCGATACCAAACAGTGTCCCTTTGTGCAGAAACCAGCACTCCAAGGAAACAGAATTACAGCCTGATGTGGGGTCAGCTTGAAAATTAATCACTCTGACAACCACTATCTGAAAGGATCACTGAGTAAAGTAATAAAGCCTTTGTTTCATTTGTCTAGCAAAAAGAGGAAGAAGCACGTACCTTTTTGTGCAGGAGTACTTAGCAAAAAGTTTGTGGGAATGAGGAATATTTTTATTTGTCTAGCTTTTGTGTATATATATCCGAAACACAAGCTTTCAGAGGAAAAAGCTTTTCACTAGGAGAAACACAGTAAGTATCAAATTAAGTTGCAGCTGTGAACAATTGATATGGATATAATTTGTATACCAGAGAAAAAATAGACTTTGTGAAATGAAGATTGGTTGCCATCTGTGGGGCAGAGGAAAGAAGTGACTGGAAAATCGTAAAGAGTTGTGAACTCATATCTCTATTCAGTCTATGACTCCAGTAATTGTGAATTTTAGTTGCCACGTTTGTATTTTTCATGTATTTTGTAGATGACCACTGAAGATCTATACTCAGATGTAGTGATTGGTGGAAAAGAAAGGGATTGGCAAAAGCCCATATCTGATCAGGAACCTTCTTATTGAAAGCAGGAATGTGATTTTCCTCCCTTAAGAGGCGAGTTTGCTTGAAACTATACTATTCTTCCCCAAGGACTTAGGAAACTTTCTTTATACTAAAGAAAGAGACTTATAATCTTAAAATATTTCATCAAATGAAGTGTCTCACTCAAATTTCTTTCACAAAACATGGCTGAAGAACTACTCAACATACTTTTATTCAATGATTGCTAGATTATTATATTCATTTGACATGTGTAGAACACTTACAGCTTTAGTTCATTCCTCCTTGAGGGAATTGTAGCAGTGGTTTACTTATGTAGATTAGAGATATTCCTGAATGGGGTACTCAACCAGATACTTTAGTGAAGCAGCTTCACTTTGTCTGAGATGGGCAGGTAAATTTTGGGCAGGACTTTGAACATCCATGGGTTTTGGCTAGTTGTAACAAAGGTCAATTATAAATAAAAGGGCCAGAGTGTTTTTCCTTTACTGAAAGAGTTATTATTGTATGAACAGTTTTCCAGATCTTTGTGGTAGGTACAGCCCTAATCTTTCCCTTACATATTCTGGGACTTTTTTTTTACTTCATGTGAAACTTGGTTCAGAATGCATGTCCTCAGGACCTCCCACTTCTGCCAGGTCAAACCCTCACATTGAGATGAGCAGAAGAACTATTTTGAGCATCTGAGAAAGCACAGGCTTTCTCCAAAATGTTATTTAGCACTTTTGAGACTAAATCTGTTCTGGCCATGGTGGCAGTGACATTTACATCTTCTGAGGGGAAGCTAAACTGCATTATATATAATTTTTGTACTAAAATTTCTAAATAGGTCTCTAGATGGGGATGTGTCAAATCTCATGTGCTCAAAGACAGGCCAAGTTAGTACTGACATGCTGCAATTTGCATTACACGGGTATATCCATAAAACATGTGATCAGGTCCTAGATTTCATGTCATAAGACTTATAGAATAGTTTGGGTTGGAGCAGACTGTCGTAGGTCACCAAATCCAACCCCCTTACCATAGGAAGAGATGACTTCAACTACATCAGGCTGCTCAAAGTCCCATCCAACCTGACTTTGAACATTTGCAATGATGGGGCATCCACAACTTCTCTCAGCAACCTGTTCCAGTGTCTCACCATCCTCATCATAGGAAATTTCTTCCTTATCTTCAATATGAACCTACCTCCTTTAAAACCATTGCCCTTTGTCCTGTAACTACAGACCCTGTAAAAAAATCTCTCTCCATCTTTCTTCTAAGGCCCCTTTACATTTTGAAGGGTCACCCTGGAGACTTCTCTTCCCCATCTCTCTCAGCCTGTCTTTGTAGGTGTTCCAGCCTTCTGATCATTTTCAGGACCCACCTCTGGATCCAGTGTAGCAGGTGCATGTCTTTTTGTACTGTGGGCCCCACAGCTGGTTCTGTGCTCTAAGTGATGTCTCATGAGAGCAAAGAGGGACAGAATCACCTCCCTCAACCTGCTGGACACGCATACTTTGATGCAGCCCAGGGTACAATTGGCTTTCTGGGCTGCAGGAGCAAATTCCTGTCTCATGTTCAATTTTTCATCCACCAGTATCCCCAGTACGGACCTAGAGTGACATCGCTTGTTACTGGATTCCTGGAAATTGGCAGTATTTGTAAGGCATATGAGATACCTTAATCAGGTGTATAAGATCAGAAACTGTATGAATGATGAATTAGAAGACCTGACAATGAAAGATGTAGTGCTTGCACTAAGTACTGTGAAAACACAAAGTAATTGTTGTACCATGAAACCTCAGTGGTGGCACTAGATGCAGCAGTGAGATGGCAGAAGGACAGCAGAGACATGACAGCTCAGTGAGTTCTGTGGATGCTGGCTGATTCAACTGGCTGATGCCCACCCCTTCCCTTAGCCTTTTGTGTAGCTTGAGTGCTGTTTTCATTTGATTCTGCAAAGTTTGTCTCTGTGTTTTCTTTACAAAGAAGTCATTAGATGGAGGAGCACATCTCCATAACTGGAATCGCTCTGACTAAACAGCCAATGACCTCCAGGGAGTGGTTTTCTTAGCATTAACATTGTGTTAGTTAAAACTGCTTACTTTAAAAAACAGTGATAGTGCTACAGGAAGATGTATGGCCAATGAATTAGCCAAATTCTAAGCAACTAAGCAAATAAACAAACCAATAATTTCCATTTCATACATTTTCATGGGATTTTCAGTAATGTTGAAAAAACTAAGAAAGATATTTTTCTGAAATGAAATACTAAAGAGTAAGAAAAAATACAGTAGATTCATAGATGTTTGTGCCTTCTCAGGTAGTAATATAGAGCAAAAGAAAAAAGAATCTTATTTCTATATTAAAATGAATTCAGTTGGATCTTTTTAAAACAAGCTTTCCATTGGAAGCCAAGATGCCAGAACAAATCAGTTTCATTCTCTTCTCTCCATCTCACTTGACCCTCATTACTTATGTTTTCTCACAATGCCATTGAGCAAATAGTTTGCTCTGGAGGAGTGGAAATGTGAGTCACAGAAAATTCCATCTTCCTCTTCCAGCTTTTGTATCCATAAAACTGATTTCTAGATAATATATGAATCTGGAAATACAGTTGAAATTACTGAACATATAAAAAGGAGGTCACAATATCTATAGATTTATTTACTTAGCCTAAATTAATGACTGAAGAATTCTGATTAGTCAGAATATTGCAGTCACTTTACAGAATCGTAGTTATTCATTGTACCAGATAACACAGAAGCAGTAGCAACAACAGGATTCCCTCCTTACTGGTAACTGGGACACTGGAATAGACTACTGGGTGTTGATCAGGTATTTCTTTTGGTATATAGGAGTGCCCTTTCAGGGCACTACTTGTATTAAAGCCAGGACAAAAACTTCCAGAAGTATTCCAGGGGTGCAGACTAATTGTTGAAGAAATGACTTGTGGGTGACACTTCCTAATGCAATGAAATAGCATTGAGCTTTCCTGTGTTCCCCTTAATAAGTAAGAATCTTCCATCAGGAGAGAGCAAGAAACTGAATGAAAGGGAATATAAGTATGCAAAAAGAATTTAAATAGAGGGAGAACACAGTCTTTCTGATTGCCTATATATTTCTGTCCTGCAGTGATGTGTCAGCTCACTAGGGAATAGGGAATAATAGGGAATTATATAGTAGGGAAGTAGAAATTATTCATTATTTCTATTGCTAGAAGCTTTTCATGGACTGTCTTATATTGTCCTACAAAGAAGAAAATGCATCTGAGGGGCAAGGATATGAAAAAGGAATGAGCTTAATTTCCCATGATGGGCAAGCAGCTGCCTCACGGGTAGGGCACAAAGAGGTATAGTGAATGGGGTGACATCAGGCTGGCATCTGGTCTCTAATGGGGTTCCACAGGGCTCCATCCTCGGCCCTGTGCTCTTCAACATCTTCATAAATTACTTGGATGCAGGACTTAAAGGAATATTAAGTTTGCTGATGACACTAACTTGGGAGGAGCTGTTGATTCCCTCAGAGGCAAGAAGGCCCTGCAGAGAGACCTTCACAAATTAGAGAGGTGGGCAATCATCAACTGTATGAAGTTTAACAAGGGCAAGTGCTGGATTCAGCACCTGGGACGGAGCAATTCTGGTTGTTGTACACACTGGGGAGCAAGAGGATGGAGAAAAGCATTGAGGAAATGGTCCTGGTCCTGGTCGATGGCAAGTTGAACGTGAGTCAGCAGTGCCCTGGCAGCCAGGAGGGCCAAGCGTGTCCTGGGGGGCATCAGGCACAGCATCACCAGCTGGGCAAGGGAGGGGATTGTCCTGCTCTGCTCTGCTCTGGGGCGGCCTCACCTCGAGTGCTGGGGGCAGCGTTGGGTGCCACAGTGTAAGAAAGATATTAAACTTTTAATGAGTGTCCAAAGAGGGGCCACAAGGATGGCAAAGGGCCTTAAGGAGAAGCCATATGAGGAGCTACTGAGGTCACTTGGTCTGTTCAGCCTGGAGGAGATCGAGGGGAGACCTCATTGCAGTCTGCAACTTCCTCATGAGGGGAAGAGGAGGGGAAGACACTGATCTCTTCACTCTTGTGATTAGTGGCAGGACTTGAGGAAATGGCATAAAGCTGTGTCAGGGGAGGTTTAGGTTAGATATTGGGAAAAAGTTTTTCACCCAGAGGATGGTTAGGTGTTGAAACAGGCTCCCCAGGGAAGTGGTCACAGCACCCGACCTATCTGAGAGTTTGGACAATGCTCCCAGATACTTGGTGTGTCCTGTGCAGGGGTGTCCCGTGCAGGGCCAGGAGTTGGACTCAATGATCCTGATAGGTCCCTTCCATTTCAGCACGTTCTATGGTTCTATGATTCTTCCATGGTTTATATATTATCTGTCTTAATACCTTTCTTTCTCACTTGATGCTTATCTCTTTATTCCCCTTTCCTCTGTTCCTTCTCATAATTCTTGGAGTCTTTAGCCTCCATATTGAGGTCTTCTACCAAAATATATCTGCCAACATCGTCTCATAAGCTTGCATGAAATAAGTTGCAAGTAATTGATCACAAAGTGCTTATAATTACGGTGAAGAGGACTGGTTTTTGCTACTGGTGTTGTATATTAATTAAATGGTAAGATCTGAATTGGAAGTGCTGGGAAATGGCTTATTCAAAGTCAGAAGGCCATCACACCTTATGGATTTCACATACTTTTTCTATTTCCTACTACACGGTGTTTTTCATGAAGGGAAGGGATATTTATGGGTAGTGAGAGGACAAAAATTTTTTGTGAACCATGTCAAACTGCAACCAAATAGGCTGCAGTTAAAAAGTGGCCTTCTGTAAAGTGGGAGTGATGCTATTTCGCACACACCATCTCTTAATGTCATTTTTAATTAGCTTAGAAGCTGTTTGGGGTCAGACTTCCTTTTGACAGAGGTTACAGACCATGACTGCTAGCCTCATGTTCTTGTGCAAGGGAATGGAAGCCAGCAGCAGAGAAGCAGAACCTGCAGGGACCTCTCTGCCAAGATTTGCAAAGGTGGGAACAGGTAAGACTGCATGCACCATGCACAGTAACATATTTTGTGCCATACAAAGGGAAGAATGGATACTGAGCTTGCTTGGTGTTTGAGGAATGACACAATATACATACTTGGTGAAAAAACCCCACATTTATTTGACATGTGTAGGACAATCTAAGAAACTTGGATTTAGATAAAGTAAATGGTGGTGTGCGAAAAACATCATAGGAAAAAAAAGTCAAATTTTCTGGGACCAAAGGTACTAGCAAAACCCACTAACACACATCTTATATTTTCTCTTAAATCTCTTTGTGTGGAATTTGGCTTCAAAAACCTGGAATAGGTTCTCTTGCTCTTAAGGCAAGGGCATGATAAGGGGAGAACAGTAGATTTGGCAAGTCTGAGAAGAAATCTATCGCTTATTTTTGTTGACCTTTGCATTCACCTTGCTGCTGAAAGCATATTTTTTCAGAATTATGTGGAGAGGAAATCTGTTCATAATAAAGTCCTGACTTGTTCCCTTCCTGCTCAGATTTTATCCCTAGTAACGGGTGTTGCTACATGGTACAAGAACCCACAGGGACTATAAACATAGTACTGATGTATTTTTACTGGTTAGGACCCTGAGTCATGTTAGAGTAGAATAAGAAATAATAAATTTTTTAAAAAGACTTTTGTTATTATTTATACATATTATTCAATAAATGTCTCATGCAGACTGCATGAATAGCTCTGGTGACACCCAGAACTTCCCCCTCTTGTGTGAGTGTGTAAAACATTAGCATATAGGATCATGGCTTTGGGAAGCAGAAAAGTTCATGCAGTTAAAGTGCTTGTACCACAACCACCAGTCTGTGATGCTAAAGAGGCTTCCTGTCTCTTTAGGACTGATTGCATTAGACTCTTATTACAGTCAATGGAGAGAAGCAGGAACATTTAATGTTGCTATTCTTCTTAATCAGAGTGGTCACCTGCCCTAGAAGTACTGATCACTCTCCATTGACTCAACTCTTTACGTATCTACAGAGACAGATATCTCTATAGATGTCTGCAGTGTATTTTCTGTAGTGAAAGGAGACAAATACCAGTCCCTAGGGATTTTGGTGGCACACAGATGTTACAAAAGTATAGCCAGTATGAGATGAATTATAAATATTGTGTTGGAGACCTGCAAAGCCTGGCCTAAAGATTCTGAGCCTGGTCATCCCAAATTTGCAGACACTTTCAACTTTCTGTTCTTAAAGATCTCATCTATCCAGCTGACAAAAATTAGCGCTGATTTACCTTGGAAGGTGGTTATAAAGTCTGTGAATTTGTATAATTTTGACAATCATCACAGGAAGTCTGGAGAAGAAAGTATGTGCACTTGCTTTGGATCAGGACAAGAGTACCATGCCAAAAAACAACTTGTAGGATTGTGTACTGAATAACATTTTGTCATCATTCTTCAACTGAATACAACCCATCTTGTGCAGTGACTGCCAATACGGCAGTCATTCTGTTTTCAGGATTTACTAAAAGATAGGAGTTCTGTAATAAAAAATTGAGCACCCATTCATATAATTATAACTTGTGAGATGAAATGCCCTATTTAGAGAATAAAGGGTCATCGCTAGTGCTAAAGTACTGTGAGATAGCCACAGCACTGGGTCAAGATGCTGTCCCCACACAGACAGGAGTGACAGTAGCTCTCTGTGTCAGCCATTTCCCCAAAGGCCTGAGCTGTGGGCTTTATCCACCTCACAGCATTTAACAAGGCTGAAGAGCAACAGCCCTTCTTCTCCAGGCAGCCGAGGCCTGGTCATTCCCTCCAGCTCTGGCTCCCTCCATTGATATGGTGACTGTGTCACAGCAAGGAGAATGCTGGTGGTTGCTGTGACACAGGGCCCAGGGGCTGTATGGATGGGGCTGTGGCATGAACTGGCCCAGAGTGGAGGTGAAGAGTCAGGTGTGTGAGGCAAGAGGGCAGGCAGGAGGATGGGGAGGGGAGGGCAGGCTGGCTGAGCCCACGCAGCAGGCAGGGGTTGCCCGTGGTGTGACAAATGGCAGCAGCTCCTCCTTTTCCAGAGCCAGAGGCTCACACAGTGGTCTGGCCCTGTGTCCTTGGCCACACAGCCAGAGATTCACTGCCTTCTCTAAGGACACTGACACCAAGTTAAGGCACTGGGAGACTAGCAGAGCCCTGGGCTGGGTTTGCCCATGGTGAGTGGGGGTGAGTGTCCTGTTGCTGTTCTGCCTTTTACAGCTCCATGCCCAGACAGGGACAGGACCAGATGTGGCACACACTGATCCTCAGCCACAAAGCCAGAGAATTTCAGGGACATCAGATCAGGATGGAGAAAACTCCTTACTTTCTGGTGTTCATAGCTGTGTGATGTGCCTGCAGTTAACTCTGAAAGTTACTGACATGACAATCTAAAATTAGGAAACTCTGTGGTATGTTTTAATGGTCACTCTTGAGCTAATTTAGTTTTTAGAGAGAAGGTAAAGAATACTGTGGTGTCTCAGTGGAGATTAGATACCCGTCATTTTGTGTGCTGGGAAGCATGTGATTCATTTTAGGATTTGCTGGGCTAGACATATACTGGTGTTGCCCCAGGCTTTAATGTGACACAGCTGAAGTTTCTGCACTCTGCAGGACAACATTCTCTATGTGGTGCTGAGTATTCAACAAGTGATCCACAGCCAGGAAACCTTGGCTTCCCCATGGGTTATCTTCCAGGCTGAGGAAGTAGGATGGCTCCAGTCAAGGATGAGCCTGTGTTTTATTTCCTCTACCCCACCTGCAGCACAAAGGTGTTGCCTGCACTAGCTCTTGTTGAAGAAATGAATGAGGTTTAGTCAACTTCACCAGGCATCTGCTACTCAAAAGCATGACCTAGCACAAATAGTTTTGCCTTTCTGGCCAAAGCATTTAAAATAACTTCTTCTCAGGATTTAATCAGTCTTAATAAAGGAGTTATTTTGAAAGTTAGAATTCTTCCTATAATAATGTTCAAATCTGCGCACAGTTACTGTTTTGGCACAGAACATAGCACAAATTGAGAGCACTTGGTGTCCAGACAAGAAAATATTTTTTTTCCATTTGAAGCAAACAGGTTTTCATTAGTTACATTGTGCTACTGCTATTTAGCAAGACTTTTTGTTTATTCTTAACAAGAAAAAGCAGCTTGAAGAGTGAAAACAGTGTATGTAGTTTCCAGGAAACCCTATCCCGTGTCTCTTGAACTCTCTTCAAGAACCTGTTCCAGACAAAAGGTGTCCAAGGCATGTATCCAGCCTGCAGTTGGTATAGACCAGCAGCAGCATGTAGAAGTTCCTTGGGCTTAGTCTAAGGGCCTTTGCTTTTGAGGGTAGGTGAGACTGAACAAAAAGTTATAAAAATAGAAAATGACTTATTTTCCTTGTTTCTTTTGAGGTCACCTGTTCATGTATGCAACTTTTTGCTTCTTAAAAACTTGTACTGTCACGTAATAATTTTATTCATGTCATTTAAGAAAGAGGAAAGAGAAGGATGTCAGTTCTTGTGAGATCTACAGGAGGACTTTCTGTGCTGGATGTTTTTGCCATTAGGTAGCATCTTTAGAAGTTAGGCTGGAGACCCACAATGCTTTGTGTTCCTGGTATGAATGCACACTATTATTAACATCCCTCACTATGGTTTATGTGTCCTTATTTGCTTCCTCGGTGTGCACATCTATTAAGTCAAGATGACCTTAGTCTTAACAGTGATCCAAGATGTAAAGAGTCACTATGAAAGTTAGCTGGCAAAGTCAAAACTGGAAAGTGTGGGTGTGCTTGAGTTGTCGTGACTGAAACTTCATCAGATTACTTAATATGAGACTTTCATTTCGTGAAGAAGGTAGGTTTTAATTTGTTTTTATTCTCTCTCTGAATGACACTGAATGGTGTTCAAGGGCAATGCATCGTTTTGTTCTGTAAACTGCAGAGTATCACGTACTACTGGTGTATTAAAAAAGTGAAACACAGGGTCAAGCAGCTGAGAAGGAGATTGGCTAGTGGCAGTATGTAAACTGATCGCAGAGTAAGCTGTAAATAAGAAAAAGTAGAAATCATCAAGGGAAGTACTTCAGCAGAGACAGCAATATCTTTTAACCCAGAGGGTGTGGTAGTGCTGTATATAAATATATTGAGGGAAGACTACTGTGTATAAATATATTGGGGGAAGAGAAGAAAAAAGCAAACTGCTTTTGGTCCAAAGATAGTCCTCAAATATGAAAAGCATTTTCTGACCTTTGTAACAGGAGGACATGAATCTGATAACCTTAGAGTTTCTTTTCAGGCCTGGGAAGACCTGGGAAATAACTAATCTTGTTTTGTCTTTAGACTTTGAAACATTCCTAGGGCAAGAGCCTGTCTCTACATTCAAGTGAGACACAGCTCTGAGCCCTGTGTCAGTTCCTCATTGGAGTGAACATCAACACTGTGTGCATTTTGGTTGCCAGACGAGCTCTGAATACAGTCACAGTAGGTAGCAGCTTACAGCACTTGCCAGTCGTGGGCAGGATAACAGCCATGTCACAGCTACGTAACTTGTGCCAGAGCTAAGAAAATCAGGCTGACCACCTTTCTTTTCCCACTGTTAGAAAGGTTTTGGAGTTGTAATGCTTTCTGAAAGGAGACGTTTCTGGTATCACTGTGTCCATCTGCTTCTCCACGTCCAAAGCAGTGACACTGACTCTCCGGGTTTCAGTCTCAACTTCACCCTTTCTGTCTTGTTTTCTTCCCTCACTTCTCTGGCCCTTGTTTTGTTCCAATCTTTCATCTTTGGGGAAAATGCCAAACTGAATTTAGGTGCTGCCAAGAACCTTTGAGCCAATGCTGGCACAGAAGAAAATCTTCAGGTTGTACAGCGTGGCATGCGCCTGAAGCCTTCTGCTGTCTGGTTTCAGTAGCAGCACTTTGAGTTCCACAGAACAGCCCTGATTCAGGCAACTTATTTGTAGTGCAGCACTGAATTGAATTATAGGCTCAGGATTTCTCTCTGACCTGTGAGCATTCCAAATATGTGTGTATTTTGGGTCAAGTGACCCCTTGCCCCTAATTTGTTATGGCTTTACTTGATGCTGAACTGATGTAGTGGTAAATTGATTGTGTGCCTGTGGTGGTCTGGCATCCTTGTCTCTCTCCTACTGTAAAGCAATGACTCATAATTGTGCATCAGGGCAAACCTTATCAAGAATTTTAAAATGGGTGTTTGATGCTATTAAAGTTTCTGTTTCTTTGCTGGGAGATGTTATTTAAAAATATTAGTACAAAAGTACAAATGGATTTTCAAATATTTGTGGATGCTGGATTTTTCTAAAAGTTATTGATAAGACACACATAATATGAATATCATGTTAATCAGTCCAATATAACTAAATATGATAATTGTCATTTAACAGCTAAATTAGTATATAATCTAGATATGGACCTTAAAAAAAATCCCAAGAAACAACTGTCAGGTGTATTCTTTTAGGTAAAAGAATTTAAAGTAGAGAGGAGAAATGTTACTCTTAAATGTGGAACATATTGAAGCCAACGTTGGAAATAAATGGTTACAGAGGACTTGGGCAGAAGAAAAAGAATGGGCAGAAACAGGAATATGGGAGATTTAGTTTAGGAAATATAAAATTATTTAATGATGAGGGAGACACCATTAAAATGAACTCTGAAGCTGGAATAGGTTATTTGGGGATATTGTGAAATCTCCATCACTAGAATTTTTAGGAACAGGATAAATAAACTTTGATCAGGAGTGATTTAGGCAGAAATAATTGTGCCCAGGGATAGGAGGATGATCTCCCTTTGGGAATTATGCCATTATAAGTCTCTTTATTGAGGACCTTTGAGGAGTCCAGGAATTGTGTGAGTATGAAGAATGATTGTTCCTAGTGACAGTCTTATCAGTATAGTTGCAGTTTGTATTAAAGATGCCTTTTCTTTGGAAGATGTCTACAGATGATCTCTGACAGATTTTCTGGTATTTCATAAGCACTGTGGAAAGGAAACACTGCAATTTGTACAAGAGAGTAATCATACATTTTGGCCAAAAAGTTTGAAGACCTTATGCTCTTTTGTATATATTTATGAAAGCAGCATCAAGGACTTCAAAAACACTTTAGGTGAGATCTGAAACTTGATAATGACAGTAGAAATTTTCATATTACTTCTTAACGGGCTTCATATCAGGCTTTTTGTGTGCTGCTCATATAGTGACTGCTATTTTCTTACTAGAAATAAATACACAGTATGATAAACATTGCTTCTACCTTGTACAAAGGAAGTTTCTTCCAGTTCCACGGTCAGCTGCTTGTGTGCAACACCATGCTCCTGGGCTGTTTAGGAAAGCTGTGATATATCTCTTGCATCAGATCTGCCTGCCTTAGAGACTGCAAGAGACTTTGACTATTTTTGCCTCTTAAGATATCATGACACATCTTAGGAAAAGACAAGTTGTGTTATCAAAATACAGTTAGCCATGCAGAAAAGCATCAAACTCCCTTATCTTGTTTGTTTAAATGCATTTCAGACTGAATTTAATGGTGCTGCTATTTTTACTCAGACATATTTGACTACACCTTAAAGTCTGCCTCTTAAAAAAAGCACAAAAAATTTAAAATCTTGACTGCAATTGAACTTATTATCTCAACCTATCAAGACCGGAAGTTTGCAGGCATGTGAGTACTGTTTAAGATTGCTACACAAATGAACAATTTTTTCCCCCTTCCCTGTGCCTCTGTGTGGGTCTTTCCCCTGTTCTCCCTTTCCACTCCCAAATTCAGTTATTTGCTGAATTTTGTAAACAAGAAACACCTGTTCTTTACACATTTTAAAAAAAGAGTTAATTTTTTTTAAAAAGCATGGATGTAAGAATTACAGTAGGATGGAATACCTGGAGTGTTCAGACATAAACCAAATGTAACTCAGTGTTTTTTTGTCAGGAATATTAGAGAACTATGAGAATATTTATTAATGAAGAAGGTATAAACATCATGAGTTTGAAGGCAGATGGGTTCAGGCTCTGTATAGCATTTTCAGTGCTCCTCTGCTGTCTAGTACATTTGCAGGTATCTATTCAAGTTCCTTGCTGGTATCTTTTCCACAAAAAGCAGGAAAATTTGACAAAATTACATACTTCCAAGAAGAAGTGTTGCCCAAAGTCATATTTATCTCATACGTACTGTGCCTGATAATGAGCTGGTGAATGGTGATGCCTTGAAACTGGGATGGTGGTTCTTCCACAAAATCCAGGGGTGTCTGCAGGAAGAAAACCCCAGGGTGAGCATGGCCTGTAGGTTGCTGAAGGCACAGCCTGTGGCATTGTGGGTCACAGCTCGGGGGTTTCAGGGTTCCTTCCCTCAGAGATCGCTGATGGTGTGTGTGGCCAGAGCTCTGAATGTCTGCCTCCCTGTGGCTTGCTATGGAGTGAACTGAACACCTGTCCTCACTGTTAAATTACAGTTTCAGACAGGTTGCAGGAGCTAAGGAGGTGATGACAGAATGTTACTCATGGTTTTGAATCAGTGACAGGGAGGCACATTTAACGTGTATCAATGATGCAGGGAAGATGCAAGAGCCAGAGGCTGTGAGGGAAAGCCAACTTTGTTCAAAGGTTTGTGTTTCTGACCATGAAAGTGGTGGGTGGCTGGGACAAACTGCCATAAGGAGTGGTGGGTTCTTGATCTTTTTGGATATTGAGAGTCTGTATACTTTATTTCAGGTAAATAATGGGAAGGAGAACTATAGGAAGTGCTACAGAAGAGGTTGAAACAGGTGATCATATAGATTGTTCTGGCTTTAACTTAATTCTCATGTTACGACTGCTCATTTACTGCATGCCTCTCAAGTCTGCTTTTCACATGCTTCTGATAAGCATCTAATGGTTTGTTTTTGTTTTTTTTTTGTAAATTGGAGTACTTTCTGCCAATACGTCAAATACAGAACCAGCCTCTTCGGCAACAGCCCCAGTAGGTGAGGTGGGTGAGTAAATTGAGGTGTCTGGGCTTGAAGCAGCTATGAGTCTTTTTTAGTGCATATGCTGGAATTGAAGAAAAACTACTATAGACATTCAAAACCATATCGAATGTAATACAAGGTTCAGGATTTCTTTCTTCATGGTGAGGAAGAGGGTTTTGATGCTTATATTTCAGCAAAAACAATTCTTGTTGTTCCAATGTATTCTTAACAGTTAAATTTTCTTTACTGCCATCTGAACACACTGCATATAGATTTACACTTGTGATACTGTAATTCCATCTTCATGCCAACTGTTTATGGAGTTGTACTGTAAAACTTCTCCCAGCTCGCTGCATTTGTCTCATTCTAGAGATTCCAGACAGATTACACCTAGGTTGCCTTTTTTTTCACCCTTCTCTATATCCCATTTTTCAAGTTTTTTTGGCTTTCTTTTCCTAAAATGTTTGAAGTCTAGGAGCAAGAACAGTGTTTGAACATTTATGTAATAACGAACAGATAGTTTAACGATTTGTCATTGTTTCACATTGAAAGTCACGATCTTTCAGCAGTGTGACAAAAAAGTCACATTGAAGTTCACAATCTTTCAGCAGTAATGCCAGTTAGAGCGAGCTACACTTAAATAATAATGTGATTCTTATCAGAACTATATTCAGCCTCTAAATATTGAGGAAGCTGTGACTCAATAATTAGTAGAGTGAGTATCAAACAAAGTGGCCAATTGGTTTGACAAAATTAGCTATGTTTAATTAAGCCACAGCCAATTGTCTCCCCTTGTATGTTTCTCCTTAGATTTATAATCTCTTATGCATCCAGTTGCAACTGATGTTTTAAATAATTTTTTCACTGAAGTCTACAATATGATGTAGGGTGTTTTTAAAACAGATGCTCTTTGAATGATTTAGTCAGCTCCAGTTACTGAAAAGAAATGGCTGAAATTCCTGCTTGCTTTGTGGAAAATATTTCTGAAGAAACTGAGAACCAAAAGGTGTTTCTGTCTTCTGCATTAAAAGTAGGATTGTTTCTCTCTCATAAAATATATGTGTATATATATATATATATAAAACCTTTGTCACCTGCTCAGTGTTGAGGGTTTAGTTTATATTATTGGTGCTTTTAAAAAATTCTTTTCATTGCTTTGGGCAACTGGCAAAGATTCACTAGAGCTGTTTAGCAGCAAAATAATGTAGTCAGAGCAACTGGACAACTGCTGGAAAGGGCCAGTTCCTGATATTAATGTATATTCATTTAATAGCCCTTTGCTAGGACATTTGCAGAAACAATGACATGTGGTTTTTACTTGTAGGCAGAGGCAAGAGAAGTGTGCTGTTGCCACGTCCTGCACATGTACCAACAGGGGCTTCTGAAGCCCTGGTTGGTTCTCTCAGGTGACGTTGAGCAGAAGAAAAGATGTGGTTTTCACAGGTTTGTTTATGAATCAGAAAGTGTAATCCCCCCTGTCTTATCCCACCTTAATTGTATGGCTTTATTATAATGCCTCTTGTTTGTTTCTTCCTCTGAGATAAATCTACTCATCCTTTCTTCATGAGTTTCTGGGACTTTTGATCTATTTGCTGTTCTTGTGTTTTGCCTCTCCTTACTTGTATAAACCAAGAGAGAGCAGCAGAACAGATGCTTCTTTCTACCTCCCTGTTCACTGCCCTATCCATGTGGAAAGTGCATGCAGGGTCTTTTGAACTGATGCCTTTCCTTCTCTATTCTGCAACATAAAGAGGTTTGTTTTTCTTCTGCATAAATCAGGCTGTGGCATAAAAATTTTGAGAACTTAAAGATCCATAGTTTTTCTGATGAGTGCAATGAGTTGAACTTGTGTAGTTTGGGAACTGAGACAGTGTGCTCACCACCCAACCAAAACAATTCCTATTGTGAACAGTCCTAATTGCCATTCAGAATAGATTATTGGAAATGATCTAACAAAGAACTTTGAGTGGTGACTGGACCACTGAAAAAACCCCATGGTCTGTTAGATAATTTGTGAGCTGAAACTTTATGGGGGAATATAGTATATAATAAAGCAATCTCCATAACAGCCAAGTCAGTTTTTGTATTTGGTATGTGTTTTGTTATGCTGCTACAGTGAAACAGCCAAGCTAGAATAGCAGTAGCAGGAAATGTACAGCTGCTTCTGTTCAGCTGAGTTCTGCAGAGCTCACCAGATCATCTGCTACAGGCAGCAGGAGACCACTAAATTATTTTTTCAGTGTTTTTCCAATTGTCTCAGAAAGGGGCTGCTAATATTTTGCAGGTTCTTTAGAGAATTAATCTCTGAGGTCTAGGTAGCTTCTCTGGTACCACAAAGGAACTGTATTATTGGGTCCCAGCAGTGCACAGAACAGATAGCATCCCATCATTTCCTGTTGCAGTTGCTTGCTGCAGAGAAGCAGCGCTGACAGGTTACTGCAGCAAACACAGAGATGTTGGTAAGCCTATCTGATTTTCAATTTTCTTATACTACGCGCACCGTGGCTGGGTTTCCTGCACTCTTCTGTACGTTGTGAATAATTCCAGTCAGTTTCACAGATGAATTCGAACGTAAAGATCCATCTCAAAGGATGCGATATAACTGAAGAAGGAATGACTGCAATTGAGAAAGGAGGGTTTAGTGCATATGACTTTGTGTGGGATGCTGTGACCTGGAGGCTGTTTTTTCACTGGCTGTTTATAAACATGTCTGCTGAGGTCACCAAGGGCACAAACAGGTAATAACACAAGGAGTGGACCGGAGACCAAAACTCCCCTCTTTTTCATGCTGTAAACAAGGGCACATTCCACCTTTATCTCTGCAGAGGATTTGGTTTCTGAACTGCATACTGCTATAATTGCAGAGAGCACATGTATTCTGCTTGCTGCACTGTATAACCCCTCTGAGCTTCATGTTTGCACTAGAGAGATTTTTTTTCCTGATGGCTAAGACTCAGGTTACAGAGTCTCAGCGCTGACTTCACCACCTATGTCTACCGCATCACTTGGTGACCTGGAATTTTGGTGGAGCCCCATTCTTGGGGGGCTCTTGGTGACCCCCGTTGTGCCAAAGTGGGCTTCCCTCTGTCCATGTTCATTGTATGAGAAGATACACAGCAGATGCCTCTTACAAGGTGCTTTTGTGATGGGCCACTGCTATTAATGTTTGCTTCTCTGCCCCATGTTTGACCTTATTGTACTGTGCATTTTTAAGACTGTAATCATGTCAGAAGGCTGATGTCATTGCAGGGCAAATCAGTGGAAAAATTGGGTCAGAGTGAAAGCTTTTATTCCAGTATAAATATCTGAAATAACACAGGCACTCCCAAGTCTTGACAATGCATTTCTCTTTCCATGTGTGTTTCCTTTTCTTTTTAATAAAACAAGCTTTGTTCCCAAATTCCCACTTCTGTGATGGAAGTGTTAGAATTGGATGAGTTATATGTTAACCTCTTGAAAGATTAGTGATCCTCTAACACAGATTTTAATGGCTCATTAGTGTAAAAGGAAGTGTACTGGACTGATGGGACATAAACATTATTCATATTCAAAAATAATATCTTGCTCTGAGTTCACTTGCTAACTCCCTCTGGTGAAAAGGGCAGAGTGCAGCCATTAAAAGGTAGAAACCAAGAAAACACAGACAAGTACTTCTGACCTGAGTGATATGCAGGCAAACTCATCACTGAAGGAGATTATATTGCTTTACAGGTCTGAGTGGGTGCAATTCTATGGGCTTAAGTAGAACTACTCATCTTTACAACAGCAGAGAACATTACACCAAATATTTAATTGTTTGAGACACAGTTCAGAGAACAGAAATCTACGTCCATCACTTAGATTTATTGAATATTTGAACCATCCATGTTTTCAGATGTCTCCAGCTCACATTGTGACACCAAAGGAATACACTTGGAATACAAACAATGAGATCTAGTCTAAAAATGAAATGTTGGCAATGGGTTTTAACTTGAACTGTTTGTTCTGTCTGTTTCTTCTGGGTTCATCCCCTGTGTGCATCTGACTCAAGTCCCTTTGGCAAGTAACCCTTGCCTGTAACCACTGATGAATTAATCACCACTGACTATACGTTTGTTTGGTATTGCTCTCTGCTGAGAGCTGGCTGAGCAACCTGGTTACTTCTTTAACTTCACTGTTTGACTCTAGAAAAGCCCTAGCAACTTCTGCTCTGACACTTTGGAGAAGGTATCATACGTTTGACACCTCTTTTGGCATTTTGAGGCAGCTGGGGGCAAAAAGGATGCCTGGCAGGGCTGAGCTGAAGCGCCTCTGAAGTGGGAACAGGCTTGTGTTTTCACTGTGCTAGGAAAATGTACTTAAGAATGCTCATGTCTTGCAGTACTCAATAGCATTACTTTAATTTCAGTTGTAATTCAGGAGTAATTAATTTATTTTTTTGTCTTATCGATATGCTGCAGTTTAGAAATTGCTAATTTGGGATTTACCTGCATTTGGACCAGTGGCCTTGATGAAACAGTTCTTCCCTGACTTATAATGCAGTGATTCATTAGGAAGAGTTTTGCCAAAATCAGCAGGTCTCTTAAAATACCATAATTAATTTTTAGTACAGTCAATAATGGCAGATCTTGATGAAGACTCAACAATCCTTTTTCTCTAGCCCTCCCAGTGAAGCTACATATACGTACATATTCTATTTGATAGCTGAGACACTATGCCTTTGTCTTGTGAATATTTTATTTACATTGAAAGGGTTGTCCATTAAAAAATTATTTCTAGTTGACAGTACTGCCCCTTTATGTACTTGCAATATCTGTTGTCTTTTTTCCTTTCTGCTGGTCCTCCACTGCAAATTTCAAGTATTTGTAGCACTGTTTCATGTTTCTTCCTCAAGGCAATTATAGATGCAGACAACAAGTTACAGTGGGTTAAGAACTTTGCGTTAATATCTAATGATTGATCTAAGTGATGCATCTGAAGCAGTTTCAAAACAAATATATTTAACTCGTGAAAAAAGTCTTCCTGAATTCTTAGCCAGTCTGAAATAATATTTTTTTTTTAACCTCTTCATTTCAAGGAATTTTAAGGGTCAGTAATGACAGAGGTTGCACTTAAATAACTTCTTATTTAATAAAAAGAAGAGAGCATGTTATGAAAGAATGCTTTTTCGAGAAGTTGCACTAGGATAAAGAATGTCACATGGAGAGCCACTGAAAGAGGAGGCAGTGCATTTATCTCACCAAATTCATATTTCTTTTAGTTGCTTACACCTAAGTTGGCTGTTGAACCTTGCTTTGTAGTAAGTGGAGGAAAACTGGAACTTCTGAGATTTAGCTTGTAGACAGCTAAAGTAGATCACATGAGCCAAACCTTAAATATACCCTTTTCTGTGAGAGCCTTGAGTGACTAGTTTCAGGACAGAAATCTGCTGAAGTGTTCCACCTCATGAGTCCTGATGTTACCTGGCTTAGTTTTAGAGCAGTGGCTGTGATGCAGTGAAGGTGTTGTTCCAAATTCATCCGAGTGGATGTGGCTCTAGCGAGGGTCTCTCTTGCACTGAGCTGATGCCATGAGGTCTGATTCATGGCTGTGTGGGGAGGCAGTGCTCTGTCCCATGGTGGTATTGGACCCTCAGTGATACTTCTTGATCAGGTAGCTCAGGTAGCTGCCTGAAATTATGCGGGATAAATCTCAATTCAGGATGGTCAGTGTGACTGTTTGCCTGCCCCTGTTTCATCAGTAATAGTGAGAAGTCTTGATTCTGATCAGGAATAAGAAAAAAATGTTTGAAGTATTCATATGAGCAACTCCTGGTAAAACTGCAAAGGATCAGGAGAGAACTGACGAGGTCTGACTTTTTAAAAATGACGTATTAGTTTTTCAATGCTTGAGGGGATACCCAGAGGTAAGAATGTTAGTCTTTGGAATATTCTTATAATTTCAAACACTTATTCTTTTAGCACCATTGCATAGTGGTTTTTTAATAGTCATCATGATGAATTTAATATGCATATTGTGTCTGTATCTGTTCCTCAAAATATACCCTGTTCTTGGAAGAGCTTAATTATCTGTTTTCTTTCCTTTTCTCTATTTTAATGTGCTATCAATCCCTGCACACTTTTTTTTTTTTCCTAAGAACACTGAATTTATATGTGTCCTAAAGTCTAGTGATTGTTGTTTGGAGACCTGACCATTTCCAAATGGAGTTTCCAAATATATTAACATAATGATGCAGTTGTGTCTACATTTATTTTCCAAACAATTGTGTTCCCTCCAAAATGCAAGCGGTATAGATAAGGAGAGCTTATTGCAGATAGCTGAAATTAAATTTTTCTTTAAGAAGTTCAGACTCAGCTCAGGAAATGTAGTTCTTAACAGAATGGTGGAGACACTGCTGCAATTGATTGCTATGATGTTAGCCTAGGAGATCAAGCTGACTGCACTGTGTAATTAATACATTGCAATGAATGCACTGGATGGTATCACTTAATAGGAGGAACTTGTGCTAACCGTCATTATCAGTGATGCTCTTCCAATTTCAGATTGTGGTTAACTGATTTGACATTAAATTCCCCTTTACTTTTGTCCTGCACTGCAGAGATTAATTGTTTTGTGGTCAGAGATCAACTGAATATTGATCCACAAGTCAAATCTGTCTACCTACCTTTTACACGCTTTTTTGCTTACTACATGGCGGAGTAAATTAAACTGATCTGCTACTGTAAGCTTCTATTTCAGTATAAATCTCTCCTTTTATCTTAAGCTCTTTATCACAGTTATAACAGTGAATTCTGCTCACTCAGTTACTCCTGTCTGTTCAGATTCACCAATTCTGGGATCCTTCATGCCAGACAGTATCTGCTTCAGTAGGATTGGAATAATTTAGCAGCTTTGAAAATGCTACTGTCATTTATTCTAGGAGTCAGCTGTCTTGGAAGGACCCAAGAAAGGCCAAAGTAGTTTGCATTTATCGGCAAACTATCGCTTGTTTTAGTACTGACTTTTAGTTTAGCTGCAAAGATGAGAAGTAAACATTATTTTGGAAACTTTAGTCAATAGAGATTGTTGAGGAATTTTTTTCATTATTTAAAAAAGAATAAACCAAATATTAATACTGGGATTCCAAATTAATCAAAAAAGGGCCAATGCTCTAAAAGGCTGAAGTTCATAAGCTGGAACAATGAAAGGCTGTAAATAATATCCTCAAAATGCTTTGTAGGCAAAGTTGGTCCCTATATGCACATATTTACCTAATTGAAATAGACTGTTTCATGAGTAGAGGAATAAGGTGTTGGCAGAAACAAGCTATCCAGTATTATCCATCTCGGGAAAAATAAAAGATATGTCTTTAAGGCAGGATAGTGACAAATGTCAAAAATTCAAGCATGAATCCAGAAAGAGCCAGTCTGTGTGTCTTGTGTTTTGCCAAAGAGGCTTGTGAAACCAGCCCTGCCCCTGCTTCGAGAGGAACTTGTGAATAGATCCACAGCACACTTTTGCTAATGACAAATGTCACCAGGTAGAATCAATATCATTCTGTGATTTGTGCACCCATATTCCTTTGCAATTACTGCAAGAAAGGCTGGGAAGTAAAAATGAGTATTTGGTTGAGAACTCTGAAGTCTTTGTACATAAATTATGGGAAAATGCAAATTTGGTGACTAAATAAACACCGCCACCCGTCTAGAAAGATACAGTCAAAATGAAGACAGTTTCTGCTGTAGAGTGTACATAGTGCAGAGTGGAAGGGAATGAAACACCAATGCCCATTGATTTTAATAGAATTGGACCTGAGTTGCTATTGCAGAAATAATGAATTTCAGCCCCACCTGTTCATGTAATAAAATCAATGATATAAGGAGGACTTGGTTCTTTAGAAGTACATCAATTAAAGCTATCATAAACTCTAAAAGTTTCTAAACTCTGAAGCACAAGGTCTATTTTAAGAGTTTAATCAATCTTGGTATATTAAAATGAGCTGTGGTATGGCAGATAGCCCTCACTATTTATTTAGCTTTTGCTAGACCCTATACTGGTGCATGTCAATTCTATATATACAGGTGTGATGGAGGGATATTGGTGTTGCTTATCAGTGCTCAGTCTTAGCAAGACTTTGCAGATGTTGCATCAATTAATTTGTATTAGAATTGTAAAAAGTAGTTTTGCTGCTGGTTTTGACTGCAGAGATGATTAACCAAACCTTATAAGAAATATTTTAGCAGCACGGATTAGAGATGAAAATACTGGATTTTATAATTGGTTCTGAGTTCATAATTTTGCATTAAGTTTTTTGGATATATGCTTTCACATGTTTGATCAAAATATTCCTATGGTATCGAAGCATTCTGGAGTTAATATAAGAAAACAACTAGTAAGCAAAAAGGATTTGACCAATGTTTGAATACTGTAACATGTTGAAATTTGTTACTGGTTTTAGAAATCTTGACCAATTATTATTTTGATATTCTTTCTAGTACTGTCTGTGCCTTTATGAGAAGAAACAATGAGTAATTATTCTGCCTCATTTAGATATCTCAAGCATCAGTAGCTGTCTCTCCCTTCACCCTGTATCAAAGTTGTCTTCAGGTAGAAGAGAAATGGTTTATTCTCTGCAAAAAGAAGAAAAGTTTTTAAGCTCTTCAGCGCACTTCTGTAATGGACAACAATTTCAAAATTTTAGTACTGTCAAGTCTAAAGATTTTTATAAATTATTGGGGGGTTTTAATCATCATAAAATTTAATATTCTCTTTGGCATCTGAGTTCTGGAAATGTGGTATTTATATGAAAATCCTGGCTTGTACCAAGGGACGTTTTTGCTTTTTTTTTTTTTTTTACTTGGAGGTTTAGAGTGTGATCCCTAACAGCTCCTTGTTGCTCAAAAAAGAATTAAAAGCAACTTCTTCACTTTTATTTCATGCTGTTAAGTCACAAGAGAGAAAGAGTTAAGCTTGATAATTTAAGAACAAATACAGACTTTCAACATGTTCAGTCAGAAAATGACTTTTCTTTCACTCACTCAGACTTCTCTGTGGGATCTGTCTGGTGGACAACAAAGGTATATTCTAGAGGAGGTAAAAATAGCTCCATAGAAAAAGTCTAGTCTTGAAGTCTGAGATTCTCACTTGCATCAGGGAAGCTCACCCGGGAAGAATATTGAGAATGTGAAATAATTGAATACCAGAAAGCCCATCTCACACTTCCTGGAGTAAAGAGGGCACTGACCAGAACAGAAAGATCGGTGCTGGCTATCCATAGTAGTACTTTAGGATAGTGTCTTTTATAAAAAGTCAGTGTATGTGTGTAAGACGGTTGCAGTAATGTTGTACTTCACCAGCATGAACAAGTGCTGCTTCCAGTGACTTTGTTTTCCTACAAAACTGTAGGCAGCAGAAAGGGGCACTATGTCATCTCAGCGACATTTTTATAATCATTAACGTTTCAGCTTGAAATTCTCAATGGCTGAAGAGAGGCTCAGTTCCTGAAATAAAAACATCCACAACACTGATTAGAAGTTGAAATGATTAGCTTGATGTCTGTGATGTTAATGCTTGCTGAAATGAAAAGGAAAGAAGCGTTCAAAGGCCCAGACGTAACATACCTGACTTCCCCAGACCTATCAAAGGGTTAGCATCAATAACCAAGTAATGGCTGCTTTATAGTTTGAATTTTCTGACCCAATGTTTTCAAAAGGCTAATAAAAAGTCTCACTGCTAGAGGAAATCTTAGTTTGGAATGACTGTAAAAATAAAATAGTAATGATAGGGCAATTTGTGTCGGTCTAAGAGTGGAAGTTAAACCTGTAACTGTGCCACTCTTGAAGAGCAAGCTGGAAAAAAAGAAATTGCATATTTTCACATGCATAGCTAATCATGCTAAAAAGGAAGATTTGTGTAGGAATGAAATTTAAAAAAACATTTTTTTAAAACCTCTACTTTTCATGGAAAATGTCCCTTTTTGCTCTACAAGCAGGTCTTAAACACTATCAAAACCTAAGTTGTTCAAAACAGGCATTTTAAAGATGTTTACTGCAATGTCATTTTGAGTGCAATGATAAACTTCATGTACGCTACATCTTGGGCTTTAGTCATGCAAATAATTGTTCAACTATCTCATTTTATGTATGCATCAGCCTTCATGGAACTGGAAGTAGAATTCAGAAAATACTCTGTTTGAAAAACGGAGAGTTTGGACCTAGAAAAATGTGATAACTCACTCACTTGAGCCATAGAATCAGTGGAGTTATATCCCTTAAAACCAGCTTTTTTGTGTGTATGGCGACATACTGCAGTGTTACCAATGGCTATAGCAGCTTCATATTAAATACAGCATTATTAAAATTAACTTATTTTCTGTACCTGCTTTGAGTTCCTGTTGTATTGACAGTAACTCTTAGGGAAGGGAAAGAAATGATCTTCGTTATACTACATCTTAAATACTTTGTATTTTCCCAGTCTAATTTTTGGGCAACACATCGTACAAGTGTAAAGGACATCTGGTAGAAAAGGGTTTTTCCTCTGATGTAATAAACACTTCTGTTCTCTTTGTCTGAAGCTTGAAAAATCTTACATCTAGAAAATAGAGCGCAGGAAAGCATTTGGTTACATTATGCACACTTATTGGAAAACAAACTTCTGCAGCTCTGTCAGATAATGCCATCAGCACCCCTGGAGCTTGCACCTACCTTTCAGAATATAAAATATCATAGTTGTACTCCTTTGGATTTCACTGGGCCCAGAGGAGCTGTACCAAAATTGAATTATCAGAAATCATACCTTCAGCTGTCACAATGAGAGTTGTGAAGACTGTGGTGTCTCTGAGTTATTATCCCCCATTCTGCACTCAGAAACTAGGTCACATACTGTCTACTGTACTTTTTTTCCTTCTGTATTTGGGGTTACATCCGAAAGACCTATTTTCCGTTCATAAATGTAGTCTATTGGATACTCAAGTGCACTTCTGCATGCAGGGCAAATAATGTGAAGTAATGGGAAGAGAAATCCTTTAATCCTTCCTTTCCCCTCTTGTTGAATATTTTTTATATATGTATAAATCACATTTATCCAGTTTTGTACTCTAGTATTTATCATGGTGGAACTGAGAAGTGATACCTGCCATTGCAAGGCCGGAATTGGTGGTGCAGTCAAGTGTCTTCTGTTAGTCCAATTTCTACACCATCTTTCTAGGTGGTTTCTCTCAAATACTGCCAAGAGTTACATTCTTCCTTGCAGGTCTAAGTTTTAAATTTCTGTTATTTTAGTTGGCTGTTTAGTCCATTTTTTAGCTAGGTTGTAATCTCAGTGCATAAGGAAACTTCATTTAGATTGATACACTTCATAGAGACAGAGGCTTTGTGTGCCAGTTTTTTGTGACACTACAGGAGAAATAAAACCCCTTAGTTGTAATGAAAGATTACCGAACACGAGTGTTCTTTCCTAAAGTTGTGCCATGTGTGATTTAGTCATAGTTAATAAGTATTATGTATATTCCAGTGTCTTTCATCACCACTATTAAGTAGATATGACCTGCTGTTAACTGATAGCCATGGTCATCCTATATTGAATGACAAAATAAACTCAGACATTAAATATGCTGGAAACATTGGATAGTTTCCTGTGAGAATCACAAAATCTGTTACAATAGGCTAAATTTCTGGTATAATCTTATCTCAGTGAAGCTATATCTAATCAGTGGCACAGCATATATAATGATAGCTGTCCAAGATGTTAATTGTAAAGTATTTAGAAATAGTTTCTTCCAAACATTTATTGTTCAGCTTAAAACTCTCTGAATAAAACCTGCCTTCCTTTACTTTTTTCTTTCATTATCTGTTTGGGGTTTTTTTCATCTCTGATGATTAACTCATGATTTCAACGCCCCTTCTTCACCCCATGCAGAAAATTTGCAAATAGCTGTTAGGTAAGTTATTGGCTTCTGGCATGAAAAACATTGTTCTCCTGCATTAGTGTGCACGGGCAGAAAGACATGTTGAGAAGCTTTATTTGAGCTATGGGGCCAGTGGTATTTTTCTGTGATGCCCGTAAGGGGATTTTTTCTCCACAAATTCAGCTGAGCTTGCCTGACTCTTGGTTCCAGTCAGACATCTGCAGCCTACCTTTTTTTGGAAATATGTGCCTCCATCCCCCAAAAAAAGATGAAAATCATGGCAGAGCAGTAAGAAGACATTTAAAACTGAAAGCTTAAAAGCTATATATCCAACTGTCAAAAAAATGTGGTTTTCAGTGAGGTCAATGCTCACATGATTTGCTTCACCATGAAACTGTAATAGAGAAAGGACTCAGTTGATTTTTACATGGGTTGACATTTTTACCAAGTTTGATCTTGTCTAGCTGTGGCGTTGTAAAGATTGTCCTTGTTTTTCTTTGCTTTGTTTTCCTAAGGACTTGGAAAAAGCTTTACGCTTTGTAAAAAAAAACCCTAAAAAACCTTCCAAATAAATAAAAAAACCCCCCAAAAACCGCAAAACAACAAAAAACACCCCGGTTCTGCTGCATTCCATTTTTTTGACAACAAAGTCCAAAGTTTATTCTCCTCCTTTCTCGAGGTGATCGCGTAGGATCTGGATGCTTCACAGTGCTGTTCTTTCTGCTGTCCTTGTGAGTTACAGTGGTACTGTTATTCCTATGCTATTTCAAAGGGAGGGCTAAGATGACCTCAGTGCTGTACAGATGATCTCAAGAAGGAACTGGGCTTTTCCAGTAATACTGAGGTGAGGGATCTCAGTGAAGAGAGCTGCTTCTCTCCTGAGGGAGCTAGCACTTCCCTTGACAGAGCTTTACTTTGGGGCTCCCAAACCAGAGCATAATGCAATGGTGTTCAAATTTTCATTGTAAACTCATGAGTATGAAATCCCGCTGTTGCACTTTTTCTCTCATATTTTGTTTACTGAGTTTAGCTTTGGAACAATTTATGGATGAAGGATGTCTGATACAGAAAACAGGCATCTTTTTATTCTGCAACAGTGGCTGCAAATTGATATTTATAGTGTCCCTAAATTGATAAGAGAGATATGGAAACCATGTTCTTCTCTGCTTTTTCCATCATCTCAGTAGACCACTTGGTTATCAAATGATGGTAGACCTGCTGTCTTTTCTTCCAGCAAATATGGCAGGTCTAACACCTTTGGAAGAAGTATTGGGGAGATAAAAAATCCAAACATTTTTTCAGTAGTAACCCTGCACTAAGGACTAGTACTTACACATCTGCTCTTGTGGTTTACCACTGGTGGTTCTCCTCATGCATGTGGATAAAAGTGTGCCTCCATGGCTTTCCACAAGTGTTTCCAGCCTCTGGTCATAATCAATGTGCTGCGTGATCTCCCAGTTTTGCTTTAGTTATAGGAGGTTACAGGGACAGGGAGGGCAAGTGTGGTGACAGTGTGTCTGTCAAAGTAACTCAAAGACTAATGATCCATGTCATTCATATGGACCCCTCTGCCATTATGTCTAATACCTGGTGGCTTCATTGTCCCTCTCATTTTTAATGCCCCAATTCCACTGTAGGAACGTATACATGTTGTACATACAGGGACTGAATCACAGATACCTGAGCTGGTAACACTCAATAAGCAAGCCAGAAGATTATTTGAAGCACAGATCATCTGTACACTTAATTGATTGTTCTTTCCACGGCCCATGTTTGGTAGTATTTCAGCTACTTTGGTCTGAGGTAAGTAGAGAGGGCTGGCCCTAACCAGTGTTCAGATGAGCTGGTTAGACTCGCTGGCTTCACAAGCTGAACCAACACCCAGACTTTTTCAGATGGGCACTAGGTACAGGCGGATTAAGTGATTTACCATTCCTGAATCTGCAGCAGAACAGAGGTGAACACTGTCTCTGACCTCCAAGAGAAGCACATCAACTAGCAAGCCACTGTTTTTCCTCAACCCCCTGCGTGAGCATCATCAATGATCATCACATTATGCACTAATGAGTCTGCCTAGGCCTTCATAGTAAGAGTAATAACTGCACCAGTGCAATGTAATTCAGCATCAGAGGAAACTTGTGTTGCTGACTTTTCTGGATTTCTTATAGGCAGAACCATGTTTTCCTCTGATTTTGGAAGCAAACATGACACTGCAGATCCTACTGCAATTGAAAGAATTGAAAAAGGTGTTGTATTTTGAATGTTTGGAAGCCTTTGCAAAGATGTTTATATAAAGCATTACAGGCAGCTGTAATTCTGCATGGTACCTCAGTGGGCTGAGCAATTCCTTAATTTTTTATACTGCTCCACTTAAATGAAAAATCAGCCTCCCACATTGATGTCTCTTAGAAAATTTGGTATAGTGAGTTTTATGGCCTTGTTTCCTGTCTTTGCAGGGATACAGTGGTGAGTTTCTACATGGTGCAAATTATGGCATAAAGGTGAAAACCTAAGTACTGAAAAGAAACATTATATTTCTTTTCATTATATGTTTATTTTCATGTCTGAGAAAATCAAATGAAGATATTCCTTGTGAATCTGAGGAAGAGTACCTAATTCCTACACTCATTCATGACTAAAGCAAGACAATGTCAAAGTATCATTCTTTATTAAATTTGTGCTTTTCACCACTCAATACTGAAAGTACATTTTCAGTTTATTTGTAAACAAGTTTGTAAGGGCATACATTAAGCATACCTGTTGCTTCGGTTTTGCCTTTCATTAGTTTACCCATCTGGCCAACCTAAAAAGAAGAGGTCTAGTCAAGCCCCTGGATATCTAGTGACAGTTGCATGACTTTTAGACAACTCCTTGGTTTCTCAATGTCCTCTCTGTTCATCGTCTACTACACATCTGGACTCAAAAAAAAATCTATAAATCAAAATATTCTGTGTCAGTGTTAATGGCTGGATGAGGCTCTGAGTAACCTGGTCTCGTGGAAGGTTCCCTGCCCATGGCAAGGGGATTGGAACTAGATGATAGTTAAGGTCACTTCCAACTCAAACCGTTCTATGATTCTATGATTCTATACCTGAAACAAATGTAAACTCTCCCTCTTTGTTTCTCTAATATTTCACACCCTGACTTCTTAAGTCTTCTTTTTCTTTCTTCTCTTTTTTTTTTCTTTCTATTTTTTATTTTTATTGTGGGAACTAGGTAACATTCTTTCAGTTTTTGCTGTCAAAAATCCTGTTCTGATCTTATTCTTGAATCCAGTAACAGGCCTACTTCTTTTTCTTCCAGGGAGAAAACTGAAGTTGTTATATAAGCTCTAACTTTTCTCACCATCTGTTGCTTTCTGATAACTCTGATAATCTCTGTGATTATAAAGTGCATATGCCTTTTCAGAACACCTGTTTTCAAGGGGCCAGGACACAAAGGTACGGGTGTCTTCCAGCTGAATGCTAGAACATCCTGCTTCACTAGTCCTAAGATAGAAAAAGTGAAGATATTCAGTGAGGCATTTTCAAGTCAGTCACTACAAGTTTGGTAACTTTTTATACCCACTATGAAAACATGTGGGATTGATTGATTTTGTTCTATCCAAACGAGCTTGTACAGTTAGCTGTGGGATAACAGGTACATCCATTTAATCTCTTAAAGCGTGAATGTGTGAATATCCTGTACACTCTTAGAGTGAAAAATACCTGGTGAATTACTTCATTAGTAGGAAACTGGCTGTGAATTTACAATGTATGAGCAGAACAAATTAAATTCTTTCGCATAAACTATCTGTTGACAATTATTCCTTATGCCTATGTGATGTCTACTTCTGATATTCTTGTGTGAAAATATTATCGGGAATACAGTGATCCAAGTAATATTCTGAGTACAGGAAACTAAAAGATCGTGTCTTCCTGCAGATTTGTATCCCATGGCTATTTGATTTTGTGAGATCCAAGTGAAGCTTTCTCATGGGCAGTATGTGGAAAGAAGGAGATCAAGAAGGAGGCACTTCATCCCCTCTAGGTTTTCTAGCATTGATGACATCTTTAGTTCCTTCGCCACTGTACTGTTACTTATTATGTTAGTAGGTTCTTTCTTCTGTGCTTCATCATCATCTTGATGGCCTGCTTGATCACTGCTACAAGTGTTGGATAAATAGATGTTTTTAAGATGTTGACCTTTCCATAAAATAGGTTTGAAACTAGTCAGTGAACTGAAAAACTGATGGTGAGAAAAAAGAGAAACAAATATAGACACTACAGTTGCATAAAGGCCCCCAAGGACCTTACCTGCCATGCCAGCACAAAGATGCAGTGGCCCGAGTTCAAGAATACAATTCACAAAAAGCTGTAGGACAGTGAGTGCGGAAAGGTGGATGCCAAAAAATGAGATTTGCAACAGTGCGTAGACTAAACGGGGAAGGGCTAAACCAGCAAAGAGGTAGTGCCAAAGGCACTGCATCCAGTAAACCATCTTTCTCCTTGATTTCCATGCCACTACAGCCAGGAACATGAGTATAAAACCTGATGTGTGAAAAGCACACACTAGGGGAGAACAAGCCGCTGCCTGCTTTTTGCAGAAGAGCTCTTCAGTTAGAGCAATATCTGCAATATGTATGAAGGCTTGATTCCTGAATTTCCTGGATGGAATTACACCTCCTAATTCACAGTAGAGGGTCAAGCTAATGCATTTTGCTGAGGTGGGGAGAATTCTAGGCTAAGGTTGGAACTAGATACCTCCATCATTCAGCTGAAAAGCTGTCTCACACTCTAAGCAAAGACTGTCAGCTTGGTTGCTGTCAGCTGTTGCCTGTCTTCAGTAACACAACTTCCAGCACCTTCAGAAAGTTTAGTTTCCTGATAAGCCAGATACAAATAAACTTTATGTAGGAGACATGGGAAAAGTTGTCAAGCTCTTTTGCACATAAGCCCTTAATGCCTGCACTTTGGAAAACTTAGTGCTTCTTTAGATTTCCTACTAGTTTTCTGCAAAACATTTTTTCTAGTGAGTGAGACTGAAGGAAGAAAAAAGTGACTATTCTTAGGTTTTTTGAAGAACAAAAAGTATATCAAGCAAGTTTTCATCTGTAAAACTGAACAGTTTCCAAAAGAAATAGATTTGCAATAGTTTTTAATAGGCTAAAGATAATAAAAAATGTACTAAAATTATTAAATTAGATGAAATCATATATCTTTTAAGGATGCAATTACTGATAAAAAGCTAAACATTTTAAGTGTCCTGCCTCTATATTTACCAGTCCCCCTTGCTTACACTACTTCTCCTTTATTTGTCACGCAATTTGATTTTTCTTACTGACTACTTTAACTGTGATGGGATAGAGTGAGAGTTTCTGGGGCAACACAATTCCACTTCAGAGAGCATCTATGACTAGAAGAACTTGCAGCCAGCTGAACCCACTGCCCACTAAAGTTAAGGAGTACGTAAGCAGTTACAAATCTGTAGTTATGTCACTCAGGAATAGTAAACATTAAGAGATATTGTCCAAAATCACAGAATCAAGAGCAGCCAGGAGTACAGACCATGTCTCCTAGATCTGAGTGCTGTTTACTGACTGTGTTGTGAGCCAATACTCAATAGGCTGCATATCAGGTTTCATTAACCTGGTTGGTAGTTATAGTTGACATAAAGTATTTCTGGCAGAACTCAGTGAAGGACTGTACAAGCACTGAATACTGCACAACAAATGTTTAGCCATCTGTTCTGGTGAAACCACAACACCACCCATAACAATACGTGCAATACTGTAGACATCAAGCACAGACAGTAAGCATATTCAGTGTGTTATATACTTAGTTAGTCAAGGAAATTATATCTGACTATTTGCATGGCCAGAGAAATATATGAACAATTCTGTCTCTATACATACAAATAACATCAGTATTAAAAACTTTAATACAACATTTACTTTAGCTTCTTATCTTTGGAAATTATTTCCCGTGAAAAAAACCAGTGTTTGTAAGATGATGAAAGACCACATCTTCATAGGATTTCCATGAAGCCTAAACAATGTATTCTGTCAAATCTATAGAAGTGATGTGGTACGTCTGTGATGTGGAATCATAAGAAGGCTATTTAAGGGATATAAGTTTTCTAGCCCAATCTAATCTTTGAGTTATTAATGTCCTTTGTAATGGGTTTTGCTGAGAACAGTGTTCTACTGAAACCATCAACTCATTTTTGTGAAGTTTTGTATCTCACTCAAATGGTCAAAACTTAGTGATGTTTCTATCTTCTCTGAGCTTCAACTGTCATTGAAAGCCAAAGTTATTAGTCACACAGCTATAAATTACTGGGAAAGATATGATATCTCAAACTCTACTGCATGATAAATTGAGCCTGAAAAATCCCTAGGTTCTGTTTTATGAAAAGGCATACAGGGGCTCACAGAGACAACCGAAGAATTGAAAGACTTAAAAGTAAGGATGAGGATGGATCTACAGGGCAATAAAAGAATACTGCAGTGTTTATCATGTGATCTTCCCCCTCACAGCAGTATTTCAGAAGTTTGGTAGAGTATTTGAATAAGTGAACTAAGTTATCTTGAACACATTATAATAAGTTTATATTGTTCCATGTGGCTGTTATGAATTTGCATTTCAGAGTTACTGCTGTCATATTTAAACTTCATCAAGCAAAGAATGAAAACAAAAAGCTGCTGATATTTCATCCAGGCCTGTTTTCAAACCTGGTGGTAAAAAGGTATCGAAAGCCAGTCAACAGTGAATCTACTCTGCTACAAGGGTGTTTCATGCCATATCAAATTGTCATTGTGCATTGAATTATTATTGGTGTTGTCTGTTGTGTTTTTAGACAGTTATACATTTTTAATGAGGACTCCATTCCTTGAATAAATCTGTACCTAAGTAATTGTGTAATTTTTGCAAATATGATCATTAGTCACTCTGATTCATGGGCTTTCTGGAGAAGTGGGAACTAGGCTTATATAAGTGTCAGGGATGAGGAGAACATGAATGGATATAGTCAGGTAATCAGTTTCTCCTAAATATTTTTTATGATCTGACTGAGCATTCAGAAATCTAAAAGATGAATTTTCCAGTGTGACAATCTTTTCCAGAAAAAAAAGTTTGCCCCAACAGGTACACTGTCACCTAATAGAACCTTGTTCAGAGATTTTTCAACTCTTAGTGACAGCAATTCCAAGGTATCTTGGAACAGTGTATTCCAACTGGAGGCAGTAAATTAGTAAATAAAATAAAACTTGATTTTTGGTCTTTAATCCTTCAGAAGCCAAGTTAATTGAGATTCAGCAACTATTTCTACTGTATATTACATTGATGTTTCATACCAAAGTACTTTTTACATATCCCTGGGTAATGCAATCTGAAAGGATTGTATAGTGAGCTTTGATATCAACTGTATATGAGCTTTGACTAAAGAAAAGGCATACAAAGAAAGGCAGATTTAAAAGAATTTCTTTTCATTTTGAAAACAAAGTGATGGCAGGCAATTCTTTGTGGATTATTAGTAGTTGAGTGATGAAATGTGATATTCAGCAGTATGTAAAGTAAGACTGGATTGGAAAGTGTGAGGTTTGCAGTACTGAACCTGTACTGTGAAGTGCTCAGAAAGGGCCCTTTGCTTCTCAAGTGCTGAAGGTAATCAGGAATAACTTCAGTGAAATGAACTGAGCAAAATCAGAGTACTTTGGGGGAAAACTGGAACTATGGCATTTCACACTGATTCAGAACAGACTGTATCTCTGTTCTTCATATTCCTTGGAGTCCATAACGAATCTGCCAAAGATATCAGATGAGGTTTGTACAGAGACAATAGGTAGAATAAGGCCTTAGTGTAGTAATTAAACATATTTGTTTGGTTCCTTGAAACTGGACAGGTATAACCTTACATTGTCATTTAAAAGCTATGTGGACTAAGGTTTTGTAGTCTCCTTCTGTAGTTATTGTAAACAGGAAAGGAAATCGGGGGACAATTGATTCAAGTTTCTAGGTACCTTCTGCTCAAGTGGGATCATAGAATTGTGGAATGGTTTGAGTTGGGAGAGACTTAAAGGCCATTGACCAATGGGGAGGAACACCTTCCAATAGACCAGGTTGCTTAAAGTCCCATTCAATTTTTGTGATGAATTTGTTGAAAGATTGGAGCAATGAAAGTGACAAGAAATGTAACAGCATTATGGGAAAGTACAACAGAAAAGTAGGACTAGAAGGTACTTTTGGTGAGAGGAAGGGCAAGAGGTAGTCCACTGTATCCTCTAAGAAAGATGTATCTTGACATATGCTCAGTTAGCTTATTTTTAAACAACTTCTCCCTTTCCTTTTTGCAGTTTATTTCAGCAGTTCACTATCTTTACCAAAGGAAAAATGTCTTTAATTGAATTTTTCATAATATGGTTCTAACCCCATATCTGTTGTACTAGCTGTCATTAGCATGAAAGACAGATTATTCCCTTCTCTGTTTGGCAGCCATCCTTTGTTATCAGGTACTTCCTTAATCTTCTCTTTAGACTAAACAATTTAATTTTTTTCAGTCGTCCCAATTTTAGCTTATACCATGAGCTAAGCAGATGACAGGTGATTTTCCTGTCCTCTCATTATTCTTCTAACTCTCTCATGGGCTTCCTTATTTGAAAAGCTTTGCTCAAAACTGATCCCAATGCCGCAGCTGCCTCAGCATGAAATTGCTTCACGAATTGTGGATTATTATCCTTTCTGTATGTCCTGGAGAGGATGCTACTTTTTTCACGAGTGTGGTGCTGTTGACTCATATTCACCTGTCATCTGCTGTAATCTCAGACCCTGCTCTGAAGTTGTGTTTGCTAAGCAGTTGTTCTCTTGTCTGTTTAAGTGGATTATTCCTGCACAAGTGTAGAACTTGCCCCTTATGTCCTTTTCAATTTCATTTATTATTTCTACTCCGTGTCCCATTTGTCAAAATTACTTTGAATCCTGTCCTCCAGTCCCACTTTCACATTTCTTACAAATTTCATGAGCATAAACTTTATACCCTAATCTGTGTCATTGTTGTAGTTTGAGCCTGGCGGGAGGCCAGACACTACCCAGGCTCACTCCCTCCTTGCAGCTGGACAGAGGACAGGAAAAAAACCCTGTAATAAGACAGTTATAAGACAGTGCAGAGGTTTTGTGTTTGTAGTTCACCATGATTATGGCTAACACTCCTGTTAGGACAGCTGCTTTTGATTAGCCAGAGGTGGAAATTTATGCATTTTACCATCCCGATTGAGACTACAGTTTAGACTGATAACCTTGGCTGAGCCAGCAAGCTATTGAAAGTCCATTCCCACTCCATAAAAGAAAATGATTAAAAAAAAAAAGGAGAAGAGACAGAATGAGGGAAAGAGTGGAATATGATCTGAATTCAGTTCTCCTTACAAGCAGCCAGGATAATTACCGTAAGCAATGCTTAGCACATTTATCTACATTATAACACACGGGTGGCCAAGGAGAAGAGATAATGTATTTCTCTGTGTTATATAAACTAAAAAGCAGAGTAATGATTCTTAGAAAAATAATGATCAGAAAAATTATAAAGATTTTTCTTTCTTATAGAGATAGATATAGACAGTTTAACCTGCTGCAACAGCACTGCCAAACAGACAGGAACATCTGTTTCTGCTGCTTTGACAGGCAATGGTTTTAATGATACCAGGTGCCAGGATTATGTACCACTAAAAGATTTGCTTTTTAAGCCCTCAAGTTCCATGCTGGCAAACATCCAGAAGGATCAAACTAGAAGATAAATTTCCTATGACATAAGTGGCACACATTTGTTTAAACTGAAGATGTGAGAAGTTCCAGTGCTGCTATGACAGCAAAGAATTCTATTTCCCTAATTATGGACTAAAGTTTTCTCTCCTGAGTAGCTAAACATGGCTGTTAAAAGCAACTTACTCTCACTATGAAAAGAGTTGTCATGTTGCCTTACTAAATCTCTGAGTAAAGAATAGCCTGTCAAAATTTAGAAAAGAAGACTGAATAGTTTAAATAGTCATTTAATTTTGTTCAGTCTATCTTGACAAAGTATTCTCCAAGAATAAGATTATATGCTTGCTAACCAGTAGAAGAACATTTATATACAGTCAGAGTTCATTCAGCTCATTTGGGATCAGGAACTGAAATTTGCAGTACACATGGCTAGTGAGGTACTGTTTGGGTATATTGTCTGTGTTACTGGCCGGCATTAGAAGCTGACAATTCCTAGTTCGACAGTGTTGTGCCAGTTCCCCTCACTTTCATTTGCTGTGTTGTATCTGTGAGCTATTCAACAAAATTCTCTAGAAGGCAGTACAGAGCAGCACTCTTACTTGGGGGAAAGACCTTTTTTCAATCTGCCACTTCTAAAATAATGTCTAGAGCACACTTTGAAGCACTGAATATCTCTGTACCAGCAAGTTTTTCTTAAATTAGCAGGTCTTTAGTGGAGTTCTACTTAATTGATTAAATGGCTACGATACCTGATTTATGAGAAAAGATTAATATAACTTTATACGTATTGCTTGGTTAAATTACAATTACTCTGCCTTTAATAATGATCTACAGGTATTATTTGAGTAGCATATGATCCTAGGACGGAGGCAAATTGTTCACTGTTATCCAGGGACCTATAACTAGAAATACAGCTGAGAGAACGATACAAAACCAACCACCGAGATGATATTTGTGCTCCCTTTAGTCACTTATAAAGATTCATGAAAAACCAATTTCCTTGATAAGCAAGTTCATAGAATATTCATATCAGAGTATTCCTATAAGGGAGCATACCATTTGTTAGCCTAGATGCCTTCCTTGTATTGGCAACAGCTAAAAATCAACTTAAAAACCCCTTTGGATTCAAACCCATCCATTGCACAGACAGAAGCAATAGCAAGTGGCTAGGCAGACACAGCAAGTAGCCAGCCAAGAGTAGATGTTATTCAAAGCAGTAATCAATAATCACTTAGGGAAGAGTCATCAGAAAATGCTAATATTAGACTAAGGAAGCCGAGGATGGGGAAACACACTTGCACAGCAAGACAACAAGTCCAGGATGTGGAAACTCATTCTCTGGATTGTTCTCAGTCGAATAACTTATTTGTTTGTCCTAAGGCTCTACTGGCTGGTGGCATTCTCTCCAGTGAGACTTTATGAACACGCCACTCTACTGTCTGAAACGGACTAGTTAAAACCATTCATCCTGCAAGTGTACAAAGCCAGAACTCTCTCTTATACACTGTAGTCATGTCAGAGTTCATTCAAATATGACTACTGCTCAAATTTACATCTTGTTTCTTTCAGTTTTGCTTTATGGTGGTTGTTTTTTCTTGTTGTTGATGAGGGGTTTTGTTTGCTTGTTTGTTTAGTGGTTTTTTAAATGAATGGATTGATTCCATATTTTTGATAAGTGATAGGAAATTCAGACTGTTTTGTGTAAGTGGGGTTTCCTATGTCTTCTCCTGGTAGAGTGTTAGGTCGGTGCATTACAGATTTTTTTTCCAAGCCAATCTGACTGCTGAAGTAAAAGGCAAATGAAAATAAATTATTTTCCCCTCCTATTTATTATTTTTGTCTTTTGGTGGTATCTCAGCTGTGAATGACCAAAGGTAGAGGGTTTCAGTACAAGAAAAAGTTACTCCAGATGGTAATAGACATTTGGAAGCAGTACTGAGCTTTGTGACCTGTAGATTTTACAGGGTAATTAGAGAACATAGGCCAAGAAAAGGACTCCTGAAAATGGGTGAGGGGAGTCAGAGCATAGTCCTGTGAGTCTCGCAAGAGCATTTATTTTTCCTTGTACACTCAGACTGTTTCTAATGACAGGCAGCTCTTATTCACTCATATGCCCCACCTAATTTGAAAGTGTTTTGACATATATGGGTATGTTCTTCATGTCTGTAGATATATACACACATGCACCTCACCAGCATCTGTTATAGAACAAGAATCCCTCTACTAATATTTCTGAGTCAGGACTGCTTCAGAAAGATTTAATCACGTGTTCCTCTTTAAAATATATAACTGCTTTTCTGAAATGGGACAGAAGGATGACTATGAGGGTGATATAGCAGACCCCTTTCCTATTAAAAACCTGCCTTTTTATAGTGAAGTGATCATTACTGCCAGAGCCAGGCATAAAAACTTGGAACCCTATTCAAATCTAATAGAATCTAATAGGATGCGGGATTTTATATCCATATCTGAAAACTAGGTTTTCACTCTTAATGTATTATCACTGTTTTTATAGACAGACAGTTCAGTGTAAAATGCTAGAGGAGATGAAACAGAGTTACTTTGATGCAGTTTTTTGAGTTGTAAATTCCCTGAGTTTTATACTGTGATAAACAGCTGCTATGAGTTTGAGTGTATTTTACTATGAGATTGGAGAATTTTAGAGACATGACCATTGTCTTTTTTTACATGAAAAGGCCTTTAATAAGAATACAGAACAAGAATTTATACCCACTTCAAAACTCCTTTATACTGCCAAAGTGACGACTAGTGGCTTTTGTGCAAATGGCAATCAGACTCGTGATTTTGAACTTGTTTTTGATGTGTGGAGGACAACTTAGTAGAATTATGCTGTGCTATGCTGTGCTAGGCTTCTCATAGCTACAACTTCATTAACTTTTTTTATGGTTAAATATAGAAAGGAGTGGGGGGTTAATTGTAATTTTATCTACTTTTTCCTAGTGATTGCCAAGTGTGCAAGAGTTTTTGGGGAGAAAGGGAAGTTATTTCCTTCGGTTAATGTGCTGGTTTTGGCTGGAATAGAATTTGTTTTCTTCATAGTACCTACTATGAGACTGCATTTTTGATTTGTGCTGAAAACAGGGCTGATAGGACAGGGGTGTTTTAGTTACTGCTGAGCTGGACTTGCACAGAGTCAAGGCCTTTCAGGCCTTTCACCCCACCCTGCCAGTGAGGAGGCTGAGAGTGCACAAGGAGTTTGGTGGGGACACAGCTGAGACAGGTGACCCCAACTGACCCAAGGGTTACTCACCACTGTATGGTGTCATGCTTAGCAATAAAAAGCTGTGAGAAGAAGGAATGGCATGATGTTTGGGGTGATGACATTTGTCTTCCTAAGTCACCTTTATGTGACTTAGGTGTCACACTTTTGTGTGAGCGCTGCTTTACTGGGAATGGCTGCACACCGTGCTTTGCCTATTAAACTGTCTTTATCTCAACTCACCAGTTTTCTCAGTTTTCTGATTCTGTTCCCCCATCCCACTGAGGAGAATTGAGTAAAAGGCTGTTTGGTCCTTAGTTGCCAGCTGGGATTAAACCATGACGGTTCAAAGAAAAAGGAAAAGGTTGGGTGTGAAATATCAAACAGTACCTTATTTTTTTTCTGACCTGATCTGTCTCTGAAAAGCCTTGTTAGCCTTTTAAAATGTGTTGTTCAAAACAGTTGCTTTGTTCTGCTGCGGCTGGTGTGTTCTTTTTGACAATTTCCTTGAAAGTTGTTTAGGACAGGGAGGTGATCTCATCAATTTTAGTGTGTAGCAAGGAATCAGTGTTTCAATGAAATTTTGAGGTAATGTAGTAAGCAAATCATGATGACTACAGTATTATGATTGCTAAAACAATAACCATTTTTGGTGATGTTCCAGGTATGGTACAAAGGAACAAATTAGCAATTGTACTGGAAAGAAAAGTAAAGGTTTGGCTCATAAGAAGTTCACTTGAAGGCTTGTTAGGCCACATGAGACTGAGGAATCATTTGTTATTCTCAGAGAAATGAGATATGAAGTTGTAATTACTGATGATTTATCTGTTGCAATGCAACCTCCTGTAGTTTATTCTGGCTAAACCAGCCTTCTTTTCCTAATGCTTTATGTACACAGAGTAAGTAATGTATTCAGACCAAGGTAAACTCAGTGAGATACAGGCAGCAAAATGCATGTTTGCCCTGAGCAAGATTGGCAGTTAAGGTAAATTTTCAATGACATTTCTGTGCCTTTGAAGGCTTAGAGAATGTCATGCTAATTTCTGGAGGCCTTAGAAACTCCACCACAATGGTTCAGCGCAGTAGATAATATTTTTGCTGATGGTATTACCTACTGCCGTTGCCACCACAGCAGAGGGCTCCTGCTCCAAAGAGCTCTATCTCATAATATTATAATATGTATTCAAAGTGTAAGGGTGCAAGAAAGCAGTGAAATTTTACAATGATAGGTTCAGAAGACACCTAGGCGTGACTTTGAAACTTTAAAGAATAAGGAAGTAGCTTTGAGAATCACAGGAAATACTTCTAAAAGGAACAGCAGTCATGGAGAAGGCATGAAAATGCTTCTCTGAAAATGCAGTGAGAAATAGTCTTGGACCATCTGGAAAAGGAAAACAGACTGATGCAACAGAGAGAGAAAGGTTGCTAAGATCAAACATGTGGAGGAATGTGAACATGCAAGATTTGCACAAAGGTGGGTATCTTGCCATCCTTGAGAACTGTGATCAGCAGGGGCTGTGGGCAAAGGAGACAAACCTGTAGGTGAAAAGGGGAAAGATGGAGCTCTCCCAGTAATGAAACAGGTCCATGGCTAGTCCTGCTCAAGACTAGACATGTGCTAGCCCATTTTTCCTGTGTAAGCACCAACATTATTTGAAAATCAGTCCTGCCAAAGTACAGCTACAACATAAAGCACACTTCCTTATTTTCTGTGTTGTGCTGCTGCTGTCTTTCCACTATCTCATTTTTCTATTTATTTCCTCTTTTTTTCTTTTTCTCCCAGAAAAAGGAGCTTTGCTTATGTTTGGAAAGAAGTCTTCAATTCTTTACAAAATCAGATTCCAAGGGATATTGCTGCAAACCCCGAAGACTTGTCTTTTTCTCTTCTTTTTCTCCTGGGTTTGCATTTTTCCCATTGTGAAATCCTGATCTAGATCTGAAACTCCAACAGGGACATTCACTGAAAAGCAAGCAGTACAGGACTAATTACTTTTGTCAATGCCCATAGAATCAGAGAATCATAGAACAGCTTGGGTTGGAGGGGACAATAAAGACCATTTATTTCCAATCCCCCTGTCGTGGGCCGGGAGAATTTTCGCTAGACCAGGTTAGTCAGAGGCCAATCCAACCTCACCTTGAGCACTTGCAAGGATGGGGCATCCACAACTTGTTCCAGGCAGGGCCTCACTATCCTCACAGTAAAAAATTTCTTTCTGGTGTCTAATCTAACCTACTCTCTTTCAGTTTGAATCCATTCGTTCTTGTCCTGTCACTACATGCCCCTGTAAATTGTCTCTCTCCATCTTTCTTGTAGATACTGGAAGGTCACAATTAGGTCACCCCAAAGCCTTCTGTTTTCCAGGCTGAACAATCCCAACTCTCTCAGCCTTTCCTCATAGGAGAGGTGCTCCATCACTCTAATCATGTTGGTGTTCCTCCTCCGGGCTCACTCCAACAGGTCCACGTCCTTCCCGTGCTGGGACCCCAGAGCTGGATGCAGCACTGCAGGTGGGGTCTCACCAGAGCAGAGCAGAGAGGCAGAATCCCCTCCCTCTCCCTGCTGCACACACTGCTTTGGATGCAGCCCAGGACACGTTTGGCTTTCTGGGCTGTGAGTGCACGTTGCTGAGACATGTCAAGATTCTCATCCACCNCATCCACCAACCAAGTCTTTCTCGGCAGGGCTGCTCTCCATCTGTGCATCCCCCAGCCTGTGTTGATATCAGGGATTGCCCTGATGCAGATGCAACACCTTGTAGTTTGTCCTGTTTAAACCACACGAGATTCCCATGAACCCAGTTTTTGAGCTTATATGGGTGGAGTCCTAGGTGGGATTAGGTGTGTACAATCACACATCCTGAAAGTTATTTTAACTGTTCTTTCTTCCACCATGCTGCACTGACAATTTTATCAGAAACCATATGTCAAACCATCCTGGAGGGAATTTTTCTATCTGAGTTCTCATCCTTTTAAGACTGATATTTAAAGTAGGAACTTAGATATAGACTTAACTATTGCAATCATTTTGAGCACTGCTGCAAGCTAAAGTGTAGAAATAGACTGATAGGTAGATGGATAGATAAAAAGGCTTCTGAATATCTGCTAGAGTTCTACTTTTTCCCATGACAGACTCCTGCAAGTGATTGTATGGATTTACATTGCATACAAATTACTCAGGACTTTGGCAGTACATACTTGAATTATTTGCTATCAGTTGCAGAGTCAATGCTTCACATGCACAAACTTGCCTCAGAACAGTATTTTAAACCATTTAGTAGCAATAAAAAATTATATTAAAAGCAAGAGGAGGAAAAAAACCATAGAAAATACTGATTAATATATATAAAGGCAAATTTTATATAGAAACTTTTATTAGCTGTTCATCTATGGTGTGAAGGTAATTTTCCTGCACATAGAAATTAATTTTTTTTTGTACTTTTGCTATAAAACCTTGAGGTGTTTTTCAGACTTTAAGGAAAGTTATCTTGACAGAATAATAATATAAAAATGCAGGGGAAGGTGAGAAAATGTATAGGTTTTACTTTGGAGTCATCTAAATGACAAAATGATCATTACAGGGTGTATTCTGTTTACTAATTATATTTTCCTTTTCTTTTTAACAGTAGGTTCATAATTTCAACACAGATATAATTGCAGATGTCTCTGAATGTAAATAACAGTTTTCCTTGGAGGTTTAAAGAGTAAAACCTCAGTTGCATGGCTGCATTTCAATTATATGCAGAAGAAAATTATACAGTAATTTAATTGTGGTGAGTTTTTAAAAATCACAGAAATAAATTCATCCCATGACTCCTCTTGATTTTCATCCTCTCTGGTTCCGCTGAAGATAGACTGTACCACACATTGCTGCACAGGCAAGAGGTGCCTGAGCACCAGACTAAACTGCTCTGGCTGGTTGGAGGCAGTGTGGCTAAGCAGCAAGAGGGTCTATCCGGGCTGATTAATGCCCGTGAAAAGCACTACACAGAGAGCTGTGCTGCAATGAGCTGTTTGCTTACAGGATTCAGGACTGCCGTTCTTCATTCAGAATTACTTTGATATCTGTGCACACTCTCTGACCTAAAAGGCAGTGGCTTGGCTCAACTTACCGTGGTCTCCCTGTGGCTTTGTAATAGGTCATTAACACATTTTCTATGAAAACCTCTGCTCTTTCTTATCTGACAAAACTGTTTGATTATGTTGTGCTAGTTTAATTTGTAAGCATGCCTGAGTCTGTTTGTTTTCCTGGAGGTACTTCAAGGAAGATAAGTAAAAGATCATCTAATGCTGTTTTGATTGTATGAAATACAAAGAAAAGAGAGTTGAAAACAGAAGATGCAAATTGACAGACAGTTAACAATGTCAGCTAAATGCTGGGAAGGCAAAACACCAAGAAAAGTTTCACACAAAAATATGATCCCGGTTCTGTGATCCGTGTGTAACTCATTTAAGTTTAACAGATAAACTATAGCTTTGGAGAAATTAGTTTCTGCCTTTTCACACACCATTGCATATATATGTATAATATGCACAAAAATTCTAAATTAGTGTGCATCTTATTTACATTTTTTTAAATGCAATAGAAAATTCACAGAAGTGCTTAGTGAAAGTGAAGAGCAAGAAGATGTTAAAACCAAATTTCTTCTTTACTGAGATCCTTGGAAATATAATGAAAATTATCTTTTTATAATAGTTTGAAATTACTGAGCAACCTTGGGAGTTCAAGTAGAAAATCAATTTACAGCTCTTGGAGATGGATGCATAAAATTCTCATGGCCACACCAAATAACTTTGTGTACTAAAATATACCTTCACTTTAAAGGCTATAAATGGCATTTATTTTAAAAAATGTATATATTTATACTATGACCACATGATTTAAACATTGACCTTATGATTTGGAAGTAGGCCATCATCTGAGCACCTGTTGGAGAACATTATATAAGGTAAATGCACTATAACATCTTACAAGATGGCCTATATATCTGTACAGTTTTGCATGTGAGAAATCAAGCAAACAGAAAATGACTATTTTAAGAAATGAGTGAAAGTCTAATGCTTATTTGAAATTTCTGTTCAAGAGCTTGATTCATTAAAGTCCCTTATTCAGTTGAGGGATGAAGATCTATTCCTGGGACCAGACTGACCCAAGATTTTATCTTCTGGCACAGCAGTTCTTAAGAGAATATGAAGGCAGAAGCTATAATTCCCTTTCCAAGTGGCATGTGGAAAACAATCCTTTTATGTTACTGTGATGACAGGATTGAGCTATGTGCAATCCCATTCACTCACAGCTACACTTACGTGATTTTCTCTTGAACAAGGGAAAAGATTTCCTACAGTAACTTTTAAAAAGCTGTCTTTTTATTTTTTTTCAGGGTTTAATGTGCATTTCTAGTTCTGAGACAGTTTTGGGTTTTTTACATCTGCTATTATTTATTTTTATCAATCAAAATACAGCCCCTGACTTAAAAACTTTCTCAAGCTTTTGAAATTCCTCTATGAAATACCCCGATTGACTGTGGTATTCATAATTGTCAGACCATGGTGGTAGTGAGGAAGTGCTGCAGACAGTTGCATCATATGAACCCAACCCTGTAGTACTGTATTACTTTAGCAGACATTTCATTACTAAGTTGAGCACCATTTCATACTATGTAAAACAGCTAGCTCTCATAAAATGTTTGTGTCTTTGTAGTGCTTTAGCACTTTCATTCCACAAATGAGGAAAAGGGAAGTAAAAACCAAACCCTTGTTGGAGGGACTGTGTCCTTAAAAAGGCACTGACCTTTCCATGTAGTGGTTATTCCTGGGAGTACAGTCTGTGATTTTAAAATATTTTTTCACTGTTCGTATCTTTCTGCTAATCCATTTTTAGAAAAAAATCACTCAAGACATGGAAGCTCCAGGCAATATGAAGTCAAAATCAATAAAAAATATTATTAGAAAAAACTAAGGCTGTGTAAGAGAGGAACTCTTGTCTCATGTATGCCTCTTTGAAGTATCTATTTAGGATCCATGGTAAGTTATTACTTTGGCCAGAGAGGGTTCAACTGCAATGTGTTGAAGGCAGTACCAGGTGCCATATGCACTTGTTCTGTCATTTTACTTCCTTCTCACTTCCTTTTGTATTTCTAACACCTACCTCAGGATTTTCCTTCATAGCCTGCTTGTATCTATTTATTTTTCCCTTCAATTCCTGCTATATGAAAAAATACTATTTCTAACACAACCAGTGATAATTAAGAAAATTATTGCCTTATCTTTTTACCTTCTCTTTTTCATATTTTTTGTATTTATTCTCATTATCTGAAACTCCTCTCTAACATGTGGGGAACCATATATATTATTTTGTAAATGTTTTTCTTAATTCATTGCTCAGTTTCCACAGCCTTGCTATGGACCAGTGACCCACTGTTTTGTAAGATGCTGTAATTAATTAGCAATTATTAGGATACTGACAGGTGTCATTCAGCTAACGGATAGAGCTATGTTTGTGCTCATACTACCAACTATACATGCCCACTGTGCAGTTATCAAAGCCAATAACTGCACTGATTTCATCAGGAATATAATGAAATTTAATGTGAAATCTTAGGTATGTGGAAAAGTTCATGTTTTTTTTCTCAAGTGGCAGTGTCCCAAGATACATCTGGATGATGTGCTGAATCCTCTAGTGTACATTGCAATACCAGTGCTGTTACTTCCAACCCTTGGTCCTACATAAATGAGTTAAGGAGGATTTACTCAACACCTGGACAGATTAAGGGTTAAAAATTCCATCTGTTTGTGCAAGAAACCTGTTCTTATATGTCTTTTATCCAATTTCTTATTTTTATGTGGAAAAAATCAGGACCAAGGTTTCAGCTGTTTTGACTTTATCAGAGTTTCGTGGAATTAACAGGAGCTGGGAACCCCCCTAATTAGCGTATAATTTTACTCAGTCTCTAGGAAATGTAATTCAAATTAAGTTGGAACTGTAAAACTTTCAGGACCCCTATATGATGTGAATTGAAAAATTTCTGTGCCAGTTATCCTCTTACCATCTGTAAATGACAGTTGAGGTGATTTCCTTGCCAAAATAAAGTGGCATTGAAAAGTGGGATGCAGGGATGTGCACATGGCAAAAAGCAAACCAGAACGCTACAGAGGAAAAAAATCAGGATCAGGACTGACAAACTACTCCTATCTATGTAAGGCAGATAGAAAGATATATTGATATTGCACACAGACGCCTGAAAACTGTGTCTCATGCAACAGAATTAGACACACATGAATACTTAAATCAACAGAATTTTTATGTGTGACTAAACCAAACTCATAATGGCCATACTATACCAGCTATGTTGCAGCTGTCCCTGGCTATCAAAGCTTCCTTTTTCTGACCTAAGGGAATGGTAACCCACTTGTAAAATGAAAAATTCTAGAAAAAGGAGAATTCTTTAAAATTTTGGGAATAAAAAATCCCAAACAGTCCCATTTTGGTCATAAAGTGGAATACTATGTCAGATCATCTGTTTGTTGAAGGCCATCTATTTGCATCCACTCATATTGTGTGGGAGGAAACAGAAGGACTTAAATCTTGTTAAGTACCTTATGTCTGGTTGATGCTTCTTCCTAAGAGTGCTTTTGATTGAAGCAATTAAGGCAGACACAAGATGGGAGAAGGGAGGATGATGAAAAGTGTAGATTTTTCAAGGTAATGCAATTTCTGATGTGCACACAATACATTTGTTCTTAGGAACAAAAATGAACTGTCGTAGGGATCTGGATGCAAAGGACTGTGGCTTTTTCATGAGGAAGCAATGCATTTGTATCTGAGAATTTAAGGAAGAGGCGTGGAGATGCATGAGATCTTCCCTCGCTTATTGTGCAGACTTGGAGATTGTGTTTCTTCCCCTTCTTCATAGCTGCTTCACCACTAGGCATGGACTTACAATGAAGCTTAGTGGCTTTCTGCTTTCTTCCAGTTTGCATCTTGCTGCAGCAGCTGCCAGGGTTGGGCAAGACAGTTTTACTTAATTTCTGCCTGTCCAGGTTGCGCCGCATACTGACTTGTAGCCTGCTGGCTTCAGAAAGGTGATGACTCAGGTAGGTAGGGCTAGCAGTTAGCTCGTGTCTTTTCTGACAGTTCCATGAAAGGGAGTTCTATGCCACAGTGGTTCTTTCTGCCAATATGTAACATTCATTCTCTTCTATGCAGAACAGAAGTGAATATATTGGAATGTAAAACCTCTCAGGCTTAGATGTCAATGAAATTTTCTCAGAACAACTGTCTGGCCCATGAATAATCATATCTAGTCTGTTTGACCTGATAGCACAATTTAGTTACATCCTATTTGTCTCACTAAGCTTGTGGAGGCATAAGGGAAAAATAGAAACTTCTGAATAAGAAAATCAAGACCAGATAACTCTAAACAATGTTTTCTACAAATATGAACACTTCTCATTTTGCCTGTCTTAAATCAGCGTAAATGATGCAGAATACTAGTAGGGCTCAGGTATTATCTGCATCCAGTATTTATAGCAAAATATGTGAGTCTTTTGGCACAGACAAAACATGCCAGACAGAAACAAAGTTATGCTTATTAAAGGAACTCAAGGGAAGAATGCTCAATAGATTTTGAGATTGCTTTGAAGGTAGGAGTTATCTTTGAACGTGCAAGGGTATATGTTAGTAAATTCATAAAAATGTGTCACCTTCATAATGCTTTTCAGCAGAAACTTTTCCTCCCTACTTACACAGCAGTTTCCTACAGTTTTTGCACAGACAGGAGCTATGCATATATAACATTGCTCTGTATTCTTCAGATCCAGTTCCCTGATACATAAATGTACTTTTACTTTGTGCTGATATTTTGCTGTAGTAACTAGAATTGCTTACCTGATCCATACTGCTACAACCATTTGCTTGGGAAACATCCTGTTATTTCAGCAACTTTTATTGTTGAATTGCACTAAGGAGAAGGACTCTTAATGGGTATATTTGGGACTAGAAGATCTTGTGCTATGAGATGACAATGAAGGTGATGGTGGTAATAACATATTATGGAGATGGATGTTTACAAAATAGTGACATTCCAGTAGTGAGCAAGCCAGTAAGAAAAGAAAAATGTGAGCTTTTTAGAGATAAGCAAATTAAAATCAATTAAAATCACACAGCTTTTAAAAAAGTAATTTTAGCCATTTGTGTGTGAAATTAGCATAATAATTGTAAAGTAGATTTTTGGGATAACTAATATTAGTTAACAAGGATGTAGTTTGACATCTCATAGAAGATAGATTTTTTTTTTTCGTTTCCAATATGATCACATCAAGGAAAAGATGGAGAAAAGTGGTTTTGGCATCCAATCTCAAATTCACGATTTATTGCCCAGTTTCTAGATCACACTCTATAACTTGTGCCACCACATGCAATGTGAAGTTGTTTCCAAGAACATAATAGTAAGGAGAATATTTGAATTCCTCTTCTTTAAGGCTGCAAACATTGTTGGTCAGTGTAGAAAAGCTTGCTTTGATATTGTTTGAAAAACAATATGGAACGTATCGTATGGAACAAGAACTTTGTTTTCCCGTAGTTGAATGCTCTTTTCAAGAGTATATAAGACTTTTATCAGCAGCTTTTTATGGAAGTGGTCAAAATCACCTCTTACCTTCTCATTATTTGTTGAGCAAGTATCAGTTTGTATTTCCCTCAGATGCTCTGTCTGATTGATTGACATAGCTGCTTTGAATGAGAGTGGTTGTTCCACTCTGTGGCTGTGAAGTTTTATGCTGCTTTTTTTTGAATGTGGAGAACACCCTAGGTGCCCCAAATCAAATATCTTTACTATTTTAAGATTATGTGAGTTTAATGAAAGATATTATCTCTACAGACCTTGTGTGACTTCAGATAAAAACACTTTAGATTCTCTTTCTGACACTTTTGTTAAATAGCTCCAGATATTTAACACTCTAATACTCTTGACTAGATTTTCCTTATGTCTATATAATCTCCAAGTTGACTTGAAATTAGGAAAGAATTAATGACAGCTGCCTTTTTGTTATAGGGAAGTTTTTCTTAGCAATCTACACTAGGTGTTTTTGTAGGTCTCAGGTAGGGCTTTAATATCTCACACTGCAATGTTGTTTTTCTCTGGAGACAGTGATTACTATCCTTTTTAGGAAGGAAGACCATGACAAAGAGTGCTCATGTGCCAAAATCAATCAAAGCATAAGACAGACTGCTTTCTGATTTCCTGATCATGACCATGTCGTGAACTATCTTTGTTTGCTAATATAGTCAGGTCAAGTTTTGCTGAAAGTACCAAATTCTCGTTGGTTCCAGTTGAGGAGCCTCATTCCAAGAGTTGGAATCATTTCAGCTTAGTCATTCATCATAGCAGTGCATTGGAAGTGTTTGAAATGAGCTGAGGAACAATTGCTGCAGAGCATAATGCTGTATTAAAAGTGCCATAACAAGTGAAACTGAAATACGGAAAAGGCTGAAAACAACGTCTGCTCATCTGTGAAACTGATGATAGAAAGGCTGAACTGCACAGATTTCAAGGCCGCAGTGAACCACAATGGTCACCCAGCCTTAACCACTCACTAAGACACAGTTAGACACGCTGCAGAACTTGCATAGTTGAGGAAAATTATTCTGGAGAAGAATAACAGTCCAACTCCAGTAGTCCAAAGAATAATTAATTTCAGTCTCTTGGAAAAGATAGGTGCTTTCTTGAGTACCTTGTGACAGACTTGGTCACAATTCCTTGGAAGTTCTTGCAGCACTTTCTTTATCGAGAAAATTAGCTTACAGCCCTATATATATGCAAAACCACTCCCCATTTTGTGTTTCCCTTGCTCCACTTCCAGCTTTATATGCTTCATCATTGTAATCAGGGTAGTTGTTGTTGCCTCCTCTGTGGAAAAATCTTACATTACAAATGATGTCCCTCAGTTCGCCTCCTTTCCTGTCACTCCTTGTGTTTCCCGAGGATCTGACATGGCGCTGAGCAACCTTACAAGTCTCCTTGAATGTAGAAGGAATGTTGAAGCTGCTGGTTGCAAGCAAGAGACTGCAGCATTTCTTAGGCTGACGGAATTAAAACTTTAGATTCAAAAGGCACACAGGCATAGAGAGGCTTGCTTTGTAAGAAGGTGGTGTAATCTTTTTTTTTTGTTCTCTGGCCCCACTTCTGAATGGAGAATGGATGGGTTAGTCTTTGTCTTCAGTCCTTCTGCAAGAATGTTGATGAAGAGCTATAAGTTTGATCTGTGGCAGTAAATTGCTTGCTCCTGCTCCATATGTGTGGATAGTAGGCTGTTAGACAAAGATGAAGGTGAAGGGATGTGAAAATTCAGGAAGGGTTTTCAGGCTATAATTTTTTCTCGTATGCATTGAATGAAGTAGAGAAAGAAAATAATTTATCTCATTTCTTGCTAGTACACACAAAGTTGACATTGGTAGTCCTTTCGGTTTCTGGCTTTCCCCAATCACTGTATATGAAATTCCCTTGGGTTTTTTATGTCCAGTATACCTCATGAATTTGGAACTACACATCCTTAAAAAGTCTCTAACAGTGCAGGATCATCTACATGGGCATATAGAAAATCCAAAGCGTTGAAAAAGTCTTCTTCCAAGAATGCTAGTCCGAGGGATGCTTGGTCTTTTAAAGTGTAGTAACATTGAGAAAAAAAAAATCCAAGTTGCTCCTGTGAAAATCTGTAGTCATTACTAGTAATATTACTAGTCTGTAAAGCAATGGTTTCATTGTGATGAGCTAATAGTCCTTTTTTTTGTTATCTAAGAAACTGATGATGATTCAATATGCTTTACTGCATCTCTTTTCAATCTCTTCTGCAGACGGTGCTTTTTCAGTCTACATTGGAAGGCTGTGTTTTCCATTGCAGAACTAAAAATTATATAGATTGCATCATTCTTTCTCTAATTAGCCACATTTTTAATACATTGTCAAAAAGATTAAGCAAAGAGGCATGGTATTATTCTCATACCTTATGCTATTTTCTTATGTTGACATGAGCTTTGTGTATGTTTTTTTAAGTCACCAAACAGCTGATATTGAAAGGGCTTGTTTTGCAGGACATCTGTACTATAATCTGTATTGGCTGAAACATCCATAATGGGTTGCTAAGTAGCTCAGCCTCTCCTGTATGGTATCACAGTAATTCTATGTTGCCTGTGAATTGCTGTAGCTGTTATTAAAATGTACCAAGTTATTTGCACTCAGTTTGTATGATATTAGCCAACATTCATTTTTTTCCTTCAAATCGTCTCTGGACATCTTATTTTGCTTATTAATTTTTCACTTTAATGTACCTGATTCAAAATATAACAGGACCAGGGATCTGAAACTAGCTTATCTTGGTCATTTAGGCCACACCATTTAATTTCATACACTGAAAAGAAATTATATTTGTTCTCTGATTGGATAAGTATGTGAGCAGCTATCAAATAAACAGTTACAGAAGCAAATTTAGATGCATGAAATTGAAATTTGTTTTGCCATGAACATAAAATGGATACAGAAATTAACTCAATGTGGGTGAAGGAAAGTGTAGCTGGAGAAGACTAAAAAAAAATCACCTAACCCCCCCCCCCGCTAAAAACAAAACAGATCTGGAATTGAAATTTTCACAAGACTGAGATGCTGGTGTTGATGTTCTCAGTTTGCCTAATAGCTGTTGGAGTGCAGAAAGCCTAGCATATCCCTATTCCTATATCCAAAGGCTGTGGAGCCTTTGGAGCTAACAGGGATGCTTCTTGATCAATATTTGTAATTCAGTAGTTAGGGAGTGAAAGCCTCATATGACAATGAGCAGTGTGATCACAGCAGCCACCATATTATGACGCTGAATGTATTTAATGTCACATTGTATCAGAGTAACTGATATCCAGTGTATTTTTTTTTCTTGCATTAGACCTATACAATATGTACAGAAGGAAATACTGAAGTAGAAGAGCCCTAGCCAAGATCTCAAGCCTTTGGTTACTTTAGCTATGGTCTTCTGCCCTGCACTGATCTGGCAGCCAGGCAGGACCAAACACAGTGCTTTAAGAAGCAGGGAAAGAGAGGGTGGAAGGAAACTGTTAAACGTTTGGATTATTATATCTCAAGGTCACGCAGCTTCTTTTAAAAAATTGACACATATTGAAGGTAGTTATCCAAGGCATCTCAAGAGAAGGATAAGTGGATACATATATTTGTTTGTTTGTTATAAAAAATATCAGCATATTCCCGACACATTCTCTTTCTGCTCAGATTTTTAATGTCATTGTTCCTTACATGAAGTGTAAATCTATTCTATTAAGGATAACTCAAGAGATGATTATTTAGCAAGAGAATCTTAAAACCTTATCAGTCAAGTGACCTGATTAGGTCATCGACATGTTTATACAGCACCGAACAGAACTTGGATTGTGTGTGTATTCCGTTGTGACAAACAAAATTCCCTTCGTTAGAAATCAACTAAAATGCATGGGAGAAAACCCCTCCAAACTGAGAAGTTTTCAAAAATTCCAACACATATTAGGAAACTGTGCACTGAGGTAATGGAAAGTATTTAAACATTGAGTGCAGTATACTTTAGAAGAGAACAGAGTCTGCTTTTAAAACCCTAAGTTCTAATGAAGTGTTTTAGAGTCACTATGACTTACTATTTAGCCTTCTGCCTCTGGGATCAAAAGTTTTTGGCTCAGATTCGTTTAGTGCATTACTGGGGAGGTTGTGCACATCCAGAGGTCACATTTGGGTTGAGATGTGAAATTGAGGTGGCCACAAAATATTTCAACCTCTTCCACTCTCTTTTTCCTGTTCTTTTTTCAGATAAAGTTCTATATTTTTCTCTGCTGCAATACTAAAGTGTGTTCAGGTTATTAATGAAGACAAAGAGAACTATCCTCCTTTCTCTTAGAATTTTAGAATGGTTTGGATTGGAAGGGACCTTTAAAGATCATGTAATCCAACCCCCACTGCCATGGGCTGGTACCTCTTCCAGTAGATCAGATCACTCAAAGTTCCATTCAACCCAACTTTGAACACTTCCAATGATGGGGAATCCAAAACTCTTGTGGGCACCCTGTTCCAGTGTCTCACCACCTTCATCCAAAAAAAAATTGCTTATGTCCAATCTAAACCTACCCTCTTTCAGTTTAAAACTATTGCCCCTTATCCCATTGCTACAGGCCTTGATATAAAGTTTTATTCCATATTTCTTATAAGGTCCCTTTTTATGTTGATAGGCTGCTATGAGGTCTCCCCCAGCACTTTCTCCAGGCTGAACAATTCAAGCTTTCTCAGCCTGTCCTCACAGGAGAGATGCTCCAGCCATGTCTAAAGTAAGGTGAGGTGAACCCCACTCTACCAGTTCACCATCCTATTTACTGAAAAAGTATTTAGTGATTGAATTGGTATTCTCATTTCTACTTGTACATGTAACAATCACCTTTCAAATGTGGAACATCACAACATAACTTGTCCAGCTCCTGCATACTTTGAAATCTCTGGACCAATGATAAAAAAGCCATGAAGAATTCTAACCTCATTACAGAAAATTCTATGATATTCTTTTGTTTTGAGAACCAATGTCTAGACTAAAATGTTTGTCAGTGCATACAAAACTGATGGACTCATTATTCTTATCACTCCAGAGCTTTTTAGTCTCCTAAAAGCTCCTCAAAGATTCAAATTTTAAAAGTGTTCTTAGTCTAATGATGAAACTTTGTGATACTGCAATAGTTCACTAAGGAAAATATATTCAGGAAATTCCACAGAAATCCCACAGCAAAATCTTTTATTAAAGTCTCCATCTCATCCAAAACTTATACTAAAATAATCCCTTACAAAAGTTGTACATACTGTTACGTGATTTTACCATAGCTTGGATACCATGGTGTGTGCTCCATGACTGTGCAGAAGTACAGTTCATTGAAAAATTCTGGTTATTGTATTTTTGACCTTCTTTATACGGAGGTCACTAGAATAGCACAATTACAGAATCATAGAATATCCTGAGTTAGAAGGTACCCACAAGTATCATCAAGGTCCATCTCCTGGCCCTGCACAGGACATACCAAGAATTGCACGACGTGTCTGAGAGCATTGTCCAAACACTTTGTGAACTCTGTCAGGCTGGTGCTGGGACCACTTCCCTGGGGAACCTATTCCAGTGTTAAGCCGCCCCCTGAGAGAAGAATCTTTTTCTAGTATCCAACCTAAATCTCTCTTGACTCAGTTTCATGCCATCTTCTTGCATCATGTCATTGGTCACCACAGAGACAAGATCAGTGCCTGCCCCTCCTCTTCCCCTCACCAGCAAGTTGTAACGTCAATGAGGTCTCCCCTCAGTCTCCTCTTCTACAGGCTGAACAGACCAAGTCACCTCAGCTGCTCCTCGTATGGCTTCCCCTCTAGGCACTTCACCATCTTAGTGGCCCTTCTCTAATAGCTTTATATCCTTCTTATGTCAACGCACCCAAAGCTGCCCCCAGCACTCGAGGTGAGGCCGCCCGAGAGCAGAGCGGAGCAGGACACTCCCCTCCCTTGCCCGGCTGGCGATGCTGTGCCTGATGCCCCCCAGGACACACTTGGCCCTCCTGGCTGCCAGGGCACTGCTGACTCACGTTCAACTTGCCACCGACCAGGACCCCCAGGTCCCTTTCCATGGCACTGCTTTCCAGAAGCTTGTTCCCCAGTCTATACACAAAACCAGGGTTGTCCTGTCCCAGGTGCAGAATCTGATACTTGTCTTTGTGAAACTTCATATTGTTGCTAATTGTCCAGCCCTCTGATTAGTCAAGGGCTCTCTGCAGGGCCTCTCTGCCTTCGAGGGAGTCAACAGCTCCCCCCAAATTAGTTTCAAAGAACAAGTATCTCAAATATTTCAGCTTCCTTTCAGAGACTGGAAATTCTTCCAAGCATTCCTACCCTAACATTCATTCCCCCTTATTTTCCATGAACCTCTGTACATCGCAGTGCCTGTGCATATTAGGTGGTATGGGTAAATCTAGATTAAACCAATTAAGATATGTTTGTATCAGTCCTTCAGTGTTTTTCCTTATTTTACCACCATAATTCCAAGGATATTCTCATCTGCGTGAATAACTGCAGCAATGAGATCAGTTACGACAGTGAGTGATATCTAAATTGGGAGCAAGGGAGGTGTGTAGTTCCCCTGTACATGCTCCTGGGGACTTACAATTAATGGATTCAATGCTTGAGTGAATATGTCAATATCATTCAAGAAATAATGTTTTTTTCCATGTAGAAATGGAGCAGAACATGTCTGAAGTTGTCCTTATCTAGTGTGCCAGGGAATGACCTAGAACCCACCCAGCACGCAGCAAGAGAAGTCTGGATTGCAGAAGGGCAGGGACTGGAAAAAATCTGGTATTCATTCTCTGGGATCATGGCTGGAAGTCCAGCTTTAGCTTCAGCATCCCAGGAAAATGAGAATCTTAACAGACAGGTAATTTTAGTTGTGTTGAGTCCTTCCATGTAATTATCCAATAGAGAAAATGTGAAAATCTATGCCAGTAGTTAGCCTACTGAGACTCAGCAGGGAAGAGTGTGCTTTACAGACAAACACAGCAGCAGGCAGCCAGGGAAGGCTCGGTGGAGAGGGAGAGCTGGATGACTTCACAAAAAATGTGTCCCTGCCTGGAAACAAGGAGTTTGTTCACCTAGTGTCAGGAAAGAAAGTTAGGAAAAACAGAAGCATGGGCCTAAGTCATTGTTGCTGTTCCACTGGTGTGGTGGGCAGGAAAAGAGAAGAACAGGAAACTGGTAGGAAGAATAAGGAACAGAATCCATGTGGCCCAGAACCTGGGCTTCAGATTCAATTTTAGAAAGCCAATTTCTGCTAATGTGCTACTTGGCTTTTGGATCCATTATGTCTTGGTGCCTCTATTTCTTTTCCTCTATTGCCTGCCTTGTCTGATTAGATAGTATCAAAATATAACAACAATAACAACAAAACCCAATAGAAACATGTTCAAAAATGTTTCTTCTACATTTTGTAGGAAGACTCCCAAAGGCCAGTAGTATGACACAGGCTCAGGTCTGACTACCACTGTGTGACACATGAAGGCTATGTTCCAGGACTTGCAGCTAAGCTGAAGAAGCCATGTGTGTTTTCATTTGCTCTCCTGTCCTGACAGGTGGGATTCATCTCACTTGACTTTAGGGTCCAGATGCAGTTGCATGACCTAGCAGTATCTAGGTCTATTTGAAACTGTTGAACACTGTCATGAAATTCTCCACAAGGATGGTATGTTTGAGCCAAGAGTTACAGAAGATTTGCTCCTCTCTGAAATGGCTGTGTGAGGCACAAGGAGATATACCACAGCACCTAAAGCGACACGGGACATCTCTACTTAGATAACTGAAGATGTGTGCTGGGGATGTGTGTCTGAAGTAACCATCCTGCTCTGCTTTATAGTGAAGGTCTAATCAAACAAACTTTATTGACTGCCTCGGCAGACAATGAATTGTGTTTAAACTCCACCGACTGCATTAACTCAATTTCTATTGACAGTAAAAAATCTGTGACTTCCGTTCAGATGTGCATGCCTGCACTGTGGACATCCAGAGTGAGTCAGGCAAATCACAGCTGCTCTCAGTGCATTTGCTGAAGGATGGGGAGCCAGATGCATAACCATTATTCAGATGACAAATAAAGATGTGTAGCACCAACAAAGTCATGTCAAATTGACGGAAAACAATGGTGTATGCCAACATTTTTGAACAGTATGGTTTTGTACTATTTTTCACTCTTCATTTGATTTGCTTACTTGCTCTGGCAGCCTACTTTGTAAGCTGAACTCTTCAACAGCTGTCTCTTTAAGGATTTCTGTTCAAAATATGCGTAGGATTAAGTAGAAACAAAGGGGAAAAACAAATCAATTTTTATGTGATCACATTTAACTTTTGTTACAAACACCAAAGAACAGAAAATTAGTCTAGAATCCTTGTATCATGGTATGCCAGAAATAACATGGAAACAAATAGAACATCTAATCTCACCATTAGGCAAACTCCTAATTTTCAAAAATATGTTCAAACTTTTCCCTCCATTCAAAATATACATATAGTTATGCATCTTACCTATAAAACTTTTTGAGTGAAAGATCTCTTGAAAATCCATACCCTTGATCTCAAAGGTGAACTCTTTGAGCAATGATTACAACATATGTGTAGATCAGAGCATAAGTAATTAAAAGGAAGTAATGCTGAAAATTCTTTGTGCCTGATTCTATACTCAATTTGCTTTCACAATATGCTGAGCTTTGATTTTGATGGTCATTGAAGTGAAATCTGGTAGTCATCCGTGACATAGGGCTAGTACATGTTTACAACTGTTGATCTGAATACCCCAGACGGTCGAAAGGTGTTAAGGAAAAAAATATACAAGAATACAGTAATGGAGATTTTTCTTTACTAGAAGACTGAGGGCTGATCATCACACCCTACCTTTAGTCTCTTGTTTGCTAAATAGTATTATGCAGGTCATTTGAATAGCTCTTGCATAACCAAGCACATTAAGTAGCACAAATTATGCCTACAAGAACTTTCCACTACAATTCTGTCCACTTTTCTCATTCGTGTTTACCTGAAATGATAAGTGAAATCTGAAGTTCTAATATCCAGAGCTGTGAAATGTATGTCAGCTCACTGAGTCCTTTCCTCACCAGTACTGAACAGAAGGCAGTTTCCTGGCTATTTGGAGGCATTATGCTACCAAAAAGATTCTCAGTCTTACAGCAGAAACTGTCATCTGTTCTCACCAAATACAGAATTAAAGTGTATATTTCAGGGTAGAGAGTAGGATGTTTAAGCTTGAGGCCTGAGAAGAAATGTCTGTTTGTATTTAATTCCCATACCTTTTGCCTCGTTAATCAGGTAAGTGGTTTGTGCAGATTTCGCTAGACACATACCTCATTACACAGAGAGAACTTCCATTGAGAAAGGGCAGGGTCACAGGTTAAAATTAGTTTAATGCACTTTTTCCCATATACTGCTGGTATATGCAGTCATTTCAGGTTCTCGCCAGTGCCACTTACTTTATTTACCCATCAGAGCGACACACGGCTCCCCACTCAGCAGGATGCTGGGTGAGATGTGCAAAGGTCCAATAACCCAAAAAACACCTGAAATGTACTTTTAAATCCAGATGTTCAACAGTAATGCCTCCAAGAAGGGGTTTTGTGAAGAAGGAAATTTTTTATTGTCTATGTTTTTGTTCCCTAAAATAATTTGTGCATCTCCTCACCTTTTCATTTTGCTGTGCTGGCAGGATTACTCTCTGTCATCCTTTTCTGAGCAACACAGAGAGCCTTTCCTCAAGCCTGCATGTCTGCAGGAGGCCAGTGTTTGGTGGGTGCCCAAAGAACTCCAGCCTTGCTGGTGCCCTCACCCATCAGCACTGCTTCTCCAGTGCAGCAGTGCTGGGAACAGGGAGAGGGGCACTGGGGCCAGGGCTGCCTGGGGTGGTGGGAAGGGCTGGGGGCATGGGGCTTCTGCATGCCTTACACCAGTTTCAGTGGGAGGAGAGCAGTATTAGGATGTGTCTGAAAAGGAAAGCTTGGCATATCTGCAGAGAGAGAGAGAAAATACTGAAGCAGGGGAAGATCAGACTCCAACATCCATAATGAAAAGTGAAGACCGGTCAGTCCTAACTGGGAACTGATTGTTATGGGTAAAGTTGGTTATTAAAGACAGTTTCTTTTTAAAAACATTTTTTTCAACATACTTTTTTTTGCATTTAGTTTTGAACCAGATTGTACTTGCAGAACAGAGTATGTGTTTAAACTCTACTGAAAGCCTGCAGCCAACGAAGGAGATAAACACATTCTATTCTTCATGTTACACAATAATAGAGAAGGAATTAATAATGCTGTGCTGAAATAAACCCCCCTCTATTTAGATAGCTTTATGCAACAGTAACAGGAGCCTGTCCATGAGCTCAGTGTACTCTCTATTTACTAGGTATGCTACGTACAAATTACACATACTTGCTCAAGCCTCTGGAATTGCAAAATTCACAAGCTAATTAATCAGAGCTTGACAACAAAGCAGAGTCCACTTCACCTCACATCCAGTGTCGGAAAGGGAAGATAATTTCATCATGCAGAAACAAGCCTGTGCTAGAAGACAGCTCATTTTGACTCCTAACTTTGTTCACTCAGTTCTGCTTCAATTCTAGGAACAGTGTTTTGGATTGGCCATTGGTGGTGTGGGGTGGAGGGAGAAGCATGAGTACCTTTTGAAATGGGTGAATGCTTAGCCCAAACTGGAATTATTTTTTGGACTATATGTATGTCTCTGAAATATAAATAATTACACATCATGTACAGCACAAGAAATGGATGACTTACAGCTAGTGCAGGGGCCACATCATCTGTAAAAAAAGTGTCAGCTTGTCTTAAAGGTTTCTTCTAGAGCATCTAGAAAAGGTTTCTTCTAGAGCATCTAGAATTTTTTTTTCTTTCATTTCTAGAAGTTCAAATTATTTGTAAAATCTGTGAGGTACACTCCCTGTGTATGATATTGTGAATTTGTGAGTTGTTCCTGGAACTGTGTATGTTGATCTTTATATGCCAAAAGGAGCAACAGGAGTGTTTTCAGTAAGCAGTACTCAGACAGTAACTACACTAAAAACCAAATAGTTGGTTAGAACTGTATGTGACGACCACAGATTGGCAGGCTGGAAAGCAAATCTGTGCATAAAACTAAAACAAAGCAATCAATCACACAAGCTCCATGAAACATATTTATTAAGTTGTGGAAATTCTGAAACAAACTGAAATCTTCTTTGAGAGCAATAGTTTGGAGTATTCTGTCTTTCATAACATTTTGCCATGTTGGCCTTTCCAGAGCTCTCACATTTGTGTTATCCTTAGCTTTAGTTTTAGGCTGCTTTGTTCAGTCCCTGTGGTCCAAATTAACCACAGCAATGTGAAGCATGAACATTGCTGCATACTGTCAGCACTGTAATAATAGTCAACATTTGCCTGTATCAGAGATTTTAAAGTTGTTATTGTTTTCTGTTTAATGAAACATCTCAAAAGCTTCCCAATGCTACAATTATCTCATGAAAGCTTGTAATAAAGTTAAATGCATATGTTGCCTGGAAAACCCAAATTTTTTGATAGATGTTCGGAGTTTTTAAAGCATATTGGTTATATTTTTGTTTTCTCTCTCCATCTCTCAGAGGCATGCCTAGGCAGACCTAGGGTACCAGGTTTGTCTAGAAATGAAGAAGGATATGAAGAGACTTGATAAATGTTTTAAGAGCTGACACATTTCCAAAGTTGGGTTAGGTTTTTTTTGTAAATTATATGACCTATATAGAATAAGTGATGGAACGAGGCAGAAAGAAAGCTTTACTGGCACAACCTTTATATAACTCTCTAGTGTCATTCGTTTCTATATATCTTTAATGAAAAATGGAATATGAGCTGGATTTTATTGCCATTTTGAAAATGCAGCATATGGAATTTTGTTCAGCCTTATATTCTCTGAAATGCATGATCAAACTCTCTTTTAGATTTCCTTTCGAAAGATCCTTTCAAAAAAGGCTCAGTGGTGGAAAACATCTTTCAAAAAATGTTTTTGTAAAGGGAAGATTTTAAAGGAGTTGGAGTCTTTGTGTGTGTTAACATATCCTGTTGTTAATACCGTGGCATTTTCATGTAAAATAATGATAAGGAAAATATTCTTCATTTATCAGCATTTTCTTCTGTAAGAACAGATTGCTATTCTCCTGCACTGAACTTGCACCAGCTGTATCAGAAATTCAGCACAGGAAAAGAAAAAAAGGTCATTTACATTGCAGATCCAACAGCAGAGAGTACTCCTCAAGTCTTTGGCTAGGGATGATCAATATAAAGAAAAGTTAGTTTCAAGTTATGTAACATTAGACGGTGGGGTCGCACGTTAGGAGCTATTCTAAAAGTACAAAGGTTTATAAAGAAGAAAGAAAAGAATGAGATGTACTTTCCTGGCCATAAGTTTTGCAAGCTAAAGGTACTGATTTTCTAAGCCCAGCCTGACAGAATTTACTAAAATATCACATTTTGATGCTTTAGCTTAAAGTTTGATGCTTCATAAATCGGATTTTCTAGAGGATGTCCTTTCAAACAATGACTGGTTTGCAAATTTCTCTACAAGAATGTAAACTACTAGGTTTAGCTACATGTGGACATGTAGTTTCTTTGAGGCCTAATATATTTCTAAAAAACTCTCAGCTGGAAGTAATAGGAGCTACTAAATACAATTCAAATTTTCTTGCACAAAAAAAAAAGATAATATGGTCAGGGAGTCTTGATCATCTTCTCCCTTCTCAAGGCCCTTTTACCCTGAGGAATTTAAGAAGGGGGGAAAAGACTAAGGTAGGGAGACAAAAATATGATGAAACTCTTTATATAGTAATATAGATTTTACCATGGTAAATGCAGCTATTTTCCTTTAAGGAAAAGAAATAGAAAAACCACTTGATAGAAGAGCATAGATTAATTGAAATATTTTGTGACTGCAGAACCCCGTGGTAGAGGTTTGGTTATCCCTATCTGCATTCCCTGACAGCCTTACCAGTTTCGTGACTGTCTTCACTCATGGTACTTCATGGAAAGTGTGGTCCAATTTAGAGGTCCAGACTGTAGAAGAAAATGGGACTGTGACTCATTTCCTTGTAATAGCCTTGAGTAGCCGTAAAAAACCTCATAAGTTAATGCGTATCACTTGGTTTTCTAGCCAGCATAATATTTTTTTCCTTTGGCTAAAAGAAAAGATCCATGGAAAAAGTTCTATTTTTTAAATTCTTGGTCATGTCTCAGGTTCTTGTTATTTGGGTGCATCTGTGCTGTTTCTGGAGTTCAAATGTGCTCGTTTTTTATGACTTTACTTTACTGGTGAGCACTGACATGGATCCTGCTCACCTCACCCAGAAGCTCTCATCTGCGTTAGAAATTATTCCTTACGCTAGTATCCATGGAGAAAACAAAAAACCCAGTTGGGCAATGGTTTTCAAAGACTGACAAAACACTGAAGCAATATTTCACACACCCCTCAGATCAAACAAGGGAACAGAATTTCTGGAGGGAGTCGTAGCCATCTAACTAATTACTTTAAGCAAAAAAACTCACTGTCAAGGTCAGCCTAGAAACACAGTGAGACAGGGTATATTTTATTACAAGGAACCTCTCAGTGTTTTAATTTGATTATGTTATTAGTTCCATGTAAGTGTATTAACTGAAAAGGCACGATTAGCTGAATAAATTTCAGGAGGGATGTGAAAGCTGGTGTCAGCAGTTAGAACCCAGCCATCAGTTTTTGCCTATGAAGGCAAGAAGGCAAATTTTAAGGTGGAACCTCCCAGGGGAAAAGAAAAAAAATCTATCATGGGAAAGGAACATTTATGGTTCTTTGATCAAATTACAAGAAATAGGACAGATACCACAGTCTTTTGAAGGTCAAGTCAACCTTTGAAAATTAATCTGGACAACACAGTTCTAAAAAAATTTCCGGTAGCACGGTCATGAGGCCTTATCTGAAAAATCTCTGTACACTGACAACTAATGTTCACATTAACAAAAACAAAAACAAACCCAAACAAAAAAACTCCAACAGAACCACACAACATTTATTTTGATACTTTAACTATAAAGACAGTTGACTCTTCTTCAGGCTATATTTGAGGATTTGAAAGGTAAGACTGAAATTTAATTAGACCACCATTATATTCTTTTGAACTCTTTAAAGACAAACACTTCAACCACGCTGTCATGAACCTAGATATTCCTCTTTCCTTTTCCCCTCTGCCACTCCTTGTACTTCTGGGCATTCATCTGCTCTTTATATTGCTCTTAGGATTTGAGCTAATCTTCTGATCTTTAAAGTTGTCACTGCAGAAAGAAGAAGTCAAGAACATTAAGAATTAGAGAGATTGCATCTGTCTGGACACTAAATGGCAATTACTGCCTGGGCATCATGTCAGAAAAAGAAAAGCTTTTCAGTGATGCAAAGGAAGAAAACCTCAACCCATGCAGGAATTCCATATGTGTATAACTAATATGTTTGTGCTCTTCTAGGATGAGAAAGGTCTCCTAATGTGAACAAGACATTCATGTTGTCTTTGACTTCCTATTTGCAAGTAGTCAGGACTACTCAACCTTGGTGCTGCTGGCAGAGGCCATGTTCCCATCCACACTTGTGCTGCAGAGCTTGCAGTAAGGAAAGCAAGGCAGAATGGGTGGATGTGGTAAGAAAATACTCTACCTGAACACAGGAGAGTTCTTCAAGGGAAGGAGGCAAGCACTCAAGATAAAAAGCCTTGGGGGACAAACTGGTGCCCCTGGGCTGTCAGAGGTGGCAGCAGTTCTGTCCCTTCAGCCCAGCTGGCTGTTTCCAGCTGGGATGTGAGCAAATCCAGCTCCAAATGCTTCCTAATGGCCAGGACTCAGTGTAAGATTTTTCTGCAAAAGGCTCTGTTCCTGCTTTCCTGAGAGATGAGAGAACATGTCAGGAGGGATTCTTTGTCTCTTTTAAGTTTAATGTGAGGTGCTATAAGTGGATCAGAAACTTCAGAATCTCTTTCACAATGGCACAAATCACAAGTATCTGCCCCTCCAATCCTCTCTTCCCTTCCTGTTTCTTCTGGATGAGTTGGGTTTTTCATTTCAATGCAGAAAGGATGGAATTCAGGCTACCTGTTTTAGTACCCTGATTTTGTCCCATTTTGACTTGGATTTTCATTCCAGTTATCCCGTTTTCAGGAAAAAAAATACAAGTAACTTGTCTCTTTTATCAATTTTAGGGTTGAAAGAAATCTTCAATTTGAACCTTGGTTATGCAATATGTGGGACAAACACCTAGAAAGGAAGAAATTGTTTGGTTTCCTTTGAACCTGATTGCCTTTGTCCAGGAAGAAATGTTTTGGGAGACGATGCACATTGGTTTTGCATCCATCAGATATATAGTTTTACCATTTCTGTTTACCTTTTGGACGCCTATGAAAGGCTGGGACCCCAGCACAGAGACACAGGTGAATGAAAAGCAAAACTGTAGAAACAGAAAAACATGCACCAATCATACTGCTGTGTTAGTGCCCAAATGAAGAGTGTGTGCACATACTGTATTTTAAAAACATTTAAAAACAGCTCCCATGACCATGCTTTGGCCTCTGGGGAGGCAAAGAAACACATTTTTTAAATCTTCCTGTCAGCCTATGAAATAATCTGTGGGAAGGCATCATTGTTAGCCGAACTGAAGTCATGGATTTACCAATAAAAAGTGATTCTGAAAGCTCTCACTGTTTCAGGAAATCCTATTGAAACAATTGTCATCACTACCAGAAGTCCTTATCTACAGAACTAGCTAGACAATTCACTACTTCACAGGAAATTCTTTACAGTTTGTGTGTTTGTTGAGACTACTAAGGTGTATGTAGATTGGACTAAAAGCACACCAGTCAGTGTTATGAATAAAACATATCAAACTCAGTATGAATTACATTTATTATAAACTTTATTTTTGTATGGAATAATGAGCTACCAAAATCCCCTGAGTGAAATTATTTGATGCCCCTTCCTTAATCAGTGATCTTTTCTATAGCTTGTTTTAGGGTTAGTTGTTAAACTCTAAGCAAACACTTGACTGATATTTTTGGACCATGGGAGAGCAGGCTGTAGGCAGCTGTAGCTGTGAGAAAAGGTTCCCTAAGCTGGCCTCTAACTGTGCTTCAAACTTACCAAGACACCCAGCAGTAGGCATGTCAAATGTCCTCTTCTAACTCTGTTGGAAGAGAGAATAAGACTTTGAGGGTTTCAGAAGAGCCCATCATTGCATAAGGGGAGGAAGGTAAGGTGCTGCTCCAGGGCACTGTTCCAAGGTCAAGACAGTAGGCAGAAATAGCCATCTCTAGAGTGAAATTCATTAAGTCTATACTAATAGTCCAAATTCTACCAATTACTCCTAAAAGTGTTCATTGGTTTTCAGTGGTTGTAAAGGGAGGACAGTTGCCTAGAATTAGACTGCCTTGGTTAGATTCTCTCTACATGTGCTTCAGGAAACCAATATGTTCTTTTTGCAGTTGATTACAGTAATCTAGCATACAAGAGCACAGACAAGTGTGCTAACAGCAACATTACTTATTCTGTAGATTCTCTGAGGTCCTAGTCCCTTTGGAAGGTTCTTATTAGTAGTAGGAGTATTAATATTGGTGTAATTTTTGTTTAGTGGGGAAACTCCTACAACAGGAATATCATTTAGTTTGTATTTTTGTACTCACTAAGTTAGGAGCAGCTTGTGGCCTTGTTGACATGGAAGCAAATCTGAATCTCTAAATACAGGAAGTAGCAGGTTAGAAGATATGATGAGATGGATGTTAAGGGGATCTCAGCTGAGTTTTCAGCCGGTTCTTATGCTGCAACAAAGGGTTTGGGAATCTATTGTCATCGTCCATGTATCAAGTGCTGCAGGACCTCTCTTCCTCTCAGGCCTCGGAGAGGTGTGTGTCTCAGACACCTCAGGTTTGATAATGAGTTTTGTGAGCAATGATAGTCACTCCTGCACTACAGAGTAGGCTGATGAATTCAGAAATGCCATGCTGGTTTATATAAGCTCTACCATAAAAACATTATCAGCAACATGCTATTAAACCATGAAACAAAGATCATTTTTTCTGCCCAATCAAATTCTGACAGGTTCATGAAACTGTTCTTTTTCAGTCCTAAGATTGTGCCCAGGACTTTTAGGGTGGATTTCTCTTAGCAGGTAACATGGCAGGAGCATCTCAGAAAATATTCCATGCAACAGTGAGCACATTAATGAAGTAAATGGCATAATCAGGTGGCTTTCCTATAGTTTTCCTGCTCATGGCTTTTCTGGCTCAGCTAACAATGCAAATGTTATTGATATTGTTTATGCATTACTATTCCTGCATAGACCATTTGCTCCAATTTTTCAAGATTTTGTAGCAGTTAATCTAACTTTGGCAGAATTCCCATTAAGATGCATGTATATGGTATCTGAATATGATTAAAGGATTGGGCGTGTGTATTGAGAAAGCTGATGACTTGTTACTTCTGGTAATGACTCTTGCTGTTCTTTCATCCTCAGCCACATGGCATTAGATGCTACCTTTACAAAACAGTCTTGTGTTTGTCAAGCAGGAGATAATCTGGAACCTCTTTTTTTAACCATCTGTTCTTTGCTGAAGCCTTGTGAGGTGCCCCGGTGTCCTTGTTCTGACTCTACTTACAATGCTCTGAAATCCTCAAGCATCTTTAGACTTCAAAGAAAAGCACATGGGGCTACATTGTGTACATTTGTCTGCTGGTTACAGTCCTTTTTTTTTTAGCTGTTCTTTCTGCTTATGCCTCTGATATTTCTGTTTGCTTTTCCACCACATAAGAAGAGAGATACGTACGGGGTTATGAACTGCAAGAATATTTAGTCCATTCACATACTTACCATACCTCAGATTTACAGGACATTTCTTCTGGGAATAATTAGATCCTCCGTACATTGGAAAAGCTGTTCGCAGATTGAGGTAATCAGAACCAGATGAATTCAATTAATGCTCGAAGAAAATTGCTAATATTTCTTCTGCATTATCACTTGGAAGGCCAAAAAGAACTTCCCACTGCTATAATATATTGCTGTGTTAGTGTTGGTGAGAGAAAATGTTTTTTCCCATTGCCTAATCTAATGCCAGCACTTTTAAGAACTGATAGCAGCAGCTGGCAGAAGCAGCCATTTGTAGTACACAATATCAAGTTTTATCAAGCCTGAATAATCAGGAGCTCTGCAGTGTAACGAGACCCTTGAAAAAGCATAACAGTGATTCAAAGCCCATACCAGCATTACGGCAGGTAGGAGGCCTGTCAGATGGACAGAGATTATAGGAAATGATATAGCACCAGGCCAATAGAAAAATGCAAACTTTATGACTGGGTCCTTGGGCTGCATAGCTGCATCGAAGGTTTGAACCACTGGAACAGCCTGGGTGTTAGCAATCTGGAAAATCTGACTCATTACTGTCTGAAATCCAGAAGCAAGGTTTGGAATGAAACATGTATTTGTTTAAGGATATATATATATCTTGGCAGCATTAGCAGGACATTACCACAAATTATCTACTTTCAAGTTCATTTCCACAGTAACATTAAAAAGTTTTAGGTCAGAGATCACACAGAATGCTTTTCACAGAAAGCAAATTAAATTCTTTTTTTAAATTAATACCTGTTAAATATTCACAGAGGTATCTTCTGGAAGATGATATAAAAGCCCTTGCTAGGAAACATTTATTAGTTTTGAAAATTTGTAACAATTTAGTGCTAGATCACACATCTGCAAGCAGCACAGACTGTACTTGCAGTGTGGGAGACTGAGCTGTGGAAAGCAGCAGCCTGGAGAAAGACTCAGCTGAATAAGGAGCAGTCAGTTATGGCTGAGGGAGTTAATGTGCATAGGGAAAATATGACTGAGGAGGAGTACAGCTCTGGTATTGCTACTCTGTAGGAAAGAAATGGGGAATGGAGAGCCCATGGTCCATTCTGTGGCTAAGAACTGTAAGGAGATGCATCCAGTCAAGGGCTCCCTGCATGACCTGCAGTGTGACTCCAGCAAGGCTCTTTTTACAGTCAGTCATAATACACTCACCCAATTTAGCCAACCTGAGAGAAATCTGAAGAGTAACTGGATAACAGAATTTAAGTGTTTCCATTGGAGTGAAGTCAGATCAGTTCACAGTGAGACTATTTAATCCATTCTTAGCAGTGAGGATAAGAGACTATTGGAAATCAAAGGTGTAATGCAAGAGTAGCTTTGGAAAATCCTGAGATTTGCATTATCGCAGGACTATATGAAAAAAGCCTTTTCTGGCCTTACAATGTGTTACTACATTCTCCCCCTCCCCACTCCCTTTCACCCTTTCAATTAACCAATTTGCTGTTGATCTTTGTAGAGAAAATATATTTGGGTTCTTTTTTACAAGCCCAGTACCACTGAGTTGAAATGGAGTAATCATTAAATTTAGACACTGCTGTTTTCTGCCTTTCAGATACTGAGGCTTCTATCTTGTTTTCATGAAACACTTACTTATACAAAGGTACTTGGGCATAAAATCTCAGTGTGACATATTCCAGGCTGAATAAGCATGTTTGCACATGGGGTAAATTATGAATAATAAACTCTATCTGCAGATACATCTGGAGAATATCTCAATTCACTTTAATATTGTGAAGTTATCTCTAAATAATATCAACATATTTTAGGAATATATTCATATTCTCTGTAGGATTCTTCTTTCAATGTAGAATAGCCATATTTTTAAAGTATAATGCAGTCCATCTCTGACTCTCCCTGGCATTTTTAGTCTATGCCAGGTTCCACGGTGCCAGTGAGAACATTAGAGTCAAACTGGAACAGTGTCACATGGGTCTGATTCTGACTGCCACTTGAGACAGTGCCCAGCTGTACTTTTGTAAAGCTGGTGGGAAGTGGCTGAGCATCGAGCTGCAGCAGAGCTTTGATTTATAGAAATCCAAAGCTAAATCAGAAGGCAAGAAGTTAATTCAAATATTTTCTTATAGCCATCTGACTGTACTGTGTTGTTCACCAGCAGTTTGGTCCAAAACATCTTTGAGTTGTCATCACAAAGTTTTAAAGGAAAAGGGTTTTTTTAGGCTTGGTTTGGTTTTTATATGCTAGTACATTTTAAATCTTTCAAACTGATTGTATTTGAAACCAAGAATGTTAGAATTTGTTCTTAATAAAGTAGAACATAAAGAAATGGTGAATTTAAGGAAAACTTCAAAATATCAAAAGCTTCAAAACTTCAGTGATAATCCTAAGTGTCATCAATATTGAAATAAGGTCAAGTCAAGGCTCTCCTTGCTATTTTCCAGAGAATCAGTGCTTCCTGTTTTGTTTGTCTTATGAGGTACCATGCCATCCATCTACCTCAGCATCTTATTGTAACCTGCTTAATCACTTAAAGATGAGCAGGGAAGGTGTTCTGGTTCCAATGGCTTTACACAAACAAATTAGCAGGAGCTTTGTGATGTTCACAAAACCAGGATCTCCCTACAAGGTTTTTTATGAAAAGCTAATACAGCCCCTTCCATCTCAGAGCAGAATGCCTTCCTCATTAATCTGCCTTCAGTTTTATAATACTTAGCAGTCACATAATGCTTTGCATCCCCCCAAACACTAAATTAAAGATCCTGTTAAGTAGTTTGACGTGTACCTATCTGCTAAGGGAGTGCCATAGAAATCACAAGTATAGGTGTTTGTAAGTAAAAGAAAAACATTTTTAAACTGAAGAGGGGAAAAAAGGGGAGGAAAAAAAGAAAAAGATAAATTAGAGTCTTAAAATAGTGCTTGCAATTTTAGAGGACTCTTACTTATTACTCTTTTACAAAGTGGTTAAATATTATGTTGATAAATGCCTTGGTATCTCTGAAGAAAAGTAGATCATGATTGTTGTAATTTTGCATCTGAAAAAGCAACAGGACAATAGTTTTTATGTAAACATTTCTCTTATGCTTGTCTGGGTCATTTGGTGACTTTTCCTAAGTCTGTATTATTAAGTAATGTGGACAAGTAAGATCTGTAGAAGTAACAGCTGATGTTTAGGACCTGACATCTGCAATATGCACATTTCAGCAGGTTTATATTAGGACTAAACTGGTCCCATGACCTGAGTGTCCTTTACAGCTGGAGAGCATTAAGTACACTCCCAGGAGCCCATCTTCCAGTTTAGTTTCATCCAGAAGGAATCCAGGTCATGCACTCCGAGACCATTCTGTGGTGCAAGTCAAAGCACAGCAACAAGAGACAATAGGAAATATGTTTCGAAATCTCACTCTTCTTTTAAATTGAAACACCAACATAGGCACTCCTCTGGGACTTAGGTGGAATGTACTGTCTCTAACTCAACAGAAGATCCTGTGCCGGCACACACTGAGGACTCCATATATCATTTTGAAGCACTGAATGTCTTGTTTTTAGTGGAAAGGAATATTCTTATTTCATTATGGTTTGCAAACAGCAGCTTGAAATAGAGGTGGGAGAGCTGGAATGAAAGACACTGATTTAATGAAGTATCTAAGGATGTACAGTTCCTATAGCTCACATTATTTAGCCCTTTGCTGAACCAGAGCCCATGAAAGTTCAGGCTTTTAAAGGCTGCAGTGTCTATAACAATACCTTTCTTTGGTAGTCCTCAACTATCTCTTCCTACTGTGACTTTGGCCATATGTTGTGATATGGATACCAGCACGGATCCTGCTAGGCCAATGTGCTGTCTGCAGCAGTGTTAAGCTTTTCCCAGAGGAGGGCAGAGGCACTTTCCACGGTAGATGGTTGTGTAACAGTCTGGCCCAGCACGAGGCCACCAGTCCCAATTTAAGTGAGAGAGATCAGATTTTCAAAAAATGCATGACTAATACCTGTTCCGGAGTTCTAACCATATCAGCTCTACCTTTGGGTACAATCCAGATTTGAATGGTGTGTTTAAGGACCTCCCTAGTAAGAGTAACCAGGGGCCAGTAGACTCTGTAAACATTTAGACAAGAGTCGTCAGTCAGTGACTGGAACATCACAGGGATTGTCCAAACATGGCCAGAAATGTGTATGCGACAGACAGCTAAAAGAGTATATATTTATTGACAATAAATATAGCGAATCACCAAAAAGAGAGAAGAGTATTTTAATGTTATTATACGATAAAGTTGTCTTGAGTTATATGAGACTGGAAATCTCACAAACTGCTCCTAAGCAAGAAGCATTTTTCTCATTGTTTTGTTTAAAGATGGGAAATAGCCTGAGGCAGGGGGCTTCTGTCCTTTCCAACTTTTTTGATTTGTTTACAGTTTATAAGCCTGTAACTTTGCATGGTCTCATTCCATGCAAATTTTCAATCAATTTTCAGTCATGCTGATTCCTGGCTCTGTTACTACCTCATGAGAAGATGGTCAAGAGGCCAACAGGAAAACACACTTCCTTTTACTGGTTTTACATCGTCTGCCTTTCCCCAGATGTCCCCCTGTCACAATGAAGTAATGGGAAAAGTACAGAGCAGTGTTCAATTTACCACCTGAATGCTCCTCATTAGTTTGCATGTCTCTATTTTGCACCTTCTTATTTATCTTCTCTTTATCTTTCAGTAAAATAAAGAGTGAATTTTCTTTTTTTCTTTTTTTTTTTTGTTCCTGAAAGTCTTTTTCTCTGGAACCCCCTTTTTGCTCTTGTACCATTTTTGCTGCAGGAAAAACAGAACTCAGCACATGACTTCAGAAAAGGGACTTGCCTCCACAGAATCTATCATCCTTACAGGCCACCATCATATAACCCCACAGAAGTTCCTAATCTTTGTGTAGGTCTCCTGGCTCAAGCAGCCTTCATCTTCCTCTCAGGCTGCTCTTGTCAGTGTTATTACTGACCTTAATACCTTCTTCCACTCACACAGCCCAAACCCTATAACTGTCTTACTCCACTAAACACTCTTCATCTTCTTCCTTGTTTCTTTGTGGCCATAATTAAACCTTCTTGGCAATCTTTGACCATTTTCCTGTATATTTTATCAGAGGGTATGAACTGCCAGAGATTTTAGCCCTGTCTCCCCACTACCACATATATATCCTGTTACCCTCATCAGCTGCTAGCTGTAGAATCACTCCAATGATTTTAGTCCCAGTTTGCATATCCTATGTTTATTCTTCTTTCCTCTGACTAATTTCCTCTCCTGTAACTCCTAAAAGTAATTTATTTTCTAGCTAAGTCATTGTTTCTCTTCACACTTGAATATCCTCCCACTTTCTTCCTTTCTCCCCATCTTGCTTTTGCTCTTCTATATTCACAAAACCTGCTTCTCCTTCCGTAGAACTCCAGTGCCTGGATGACAGTCATGGAAAGGACAAAATACCTTTCAAACTCAGTGCCAATTTCTTTCAGGTACTGCATGTGCTCATCTGAACTCTGGCCATTGCATTGACATCCTTGTGCCCTATACTGGTGAGAGGAATGAACATTGCTGTATGGGGAAGTGACATAGGGCTCAGACAGCATCAGGAGCTGAAATAAATGCAAGAATATGTCTTTTAGATGTGTTTGAAAAAAAAAATTTAGAAGTTCTATTTGGTTAAATTTTCTTTGAGATATAAGCTCTTGTCCCATAGAATAGCTTTACTGCTGTTCAAAGAAAACAACACCATGATTTTTTCACATGGCTGAGATTATGTATTATTTCCCCCAACTTTAGCCTTAGTGCAGGCTGAACTATTTTTCAAAAAGAGAAAAGGTCAAGATCCATTATTTATAATGAAAAGAAGGACTTAC